>CAJQUW010002975.1:0-30789 GCA_907163375.1 Prostheceraeus crozeri | reverse complement strand
GATACAGTGTCGGCGGAAATATTGTGACCGCTTCTCAAAAAGATTGTCTCTATGAGTCTGAAGACATGAAAACATTAGTTATTTATTCTCAAAACTTGTTTACTACTTTAAGAACATTACAGAATAGGAAATAATGATTGTTAAACATTTTAACGGTACACTTACAAGAAATGGTTAGTATTTCGTTGGATGGCCCGCACTTCTCTTCAGTAGGTGAATCCGATTCTTCATTGAATTTGATAGATTTCGGCAGAAGTCGGGAGTGATTGATCGATTCCTTCAATTCAGTCAATGATTTCGGTTGATCTTGAGAAACACGAACCTTCAACTGTCTCCATAAATTCTCAATGGGGTTCAGATCCGGTGAGTTCCCAGGCCATTGAATAACACGAACATTTTGATCAGCAAGCCATGAAGTGATCTTCTTCGCTTTGTGACAGGGGGCTGAATCGTGCAAGAAATATTCGCATCCCAGAATGTTCATATGAGTCATCAGCTTGTCCTCGCGGAGATCGAGATAAACAGCTGCATTCATGTTTATGCGCCTTTCGGAAGAAAAAAGAGGCCTCCTCTGTTGTTCGCCGAGAAACAGCCCCAAACCATCACTTTCTGTGGGTGTTTCACAGTTGGCAATATGTACCGGGGATTGTATCGTTCATTCGTTGGTCGTCTAACAAGATGAGGGGCTTAATAATTCAACTCAAAAGTTGATTCGTCCGAAAAAAGAACTTTTGCCCAGTCACCGTTATCCCAGTCGCCATATTGATCAGCAAAACAACGACGCTGACTTCGCATCTTCTTCGTCAAAAGTGGTTTCTTCGCAGCTCTTCTGGCAGATAAACCAAATTTTCTCAAACGATGCTTAATTTGGGTGACACCGAGATGTATTCCTTCTTCAGACAGTTTATTTACAATTTTTGATGCTGGCAAAAAAGAAAAAAGGATCTTTCACTACCATTCGTCGAATCTTTCGATCAGTTTGTCTGGTGGTCTTCGCCGGTCTTCCTGTTCGCTGACGACTCTTCAAACCACCGGTATCTTGAATTCTCTTGAGGCTATTGAACACAGTTCCTTTGGCAACCTTCAATCTTCTTGAAATTGCCTCGTTAGAGTATCCTTCTTTGAACAGTTGAATATTTGCGCGGAGCGATTCACTCAAGTCCGGTTTCTTTCCCATTGCGAGCAAAATGTACGATTGCAAGCAGATATTCAAAAATTTGAATATTTTGACAGCTAATCGATGCGTCTAGTTGGAAAGGCGTGAAGTTGATTTCTATGGCAACGTCTATAGCTGGAAAGGCGTCAAGTTGATTTCTATGGCATAGATATCTGAGAGAATGAATAAGTATATCTGTCTACAGTGTATTATCGAAACTGTGATTTTACTGCTTTTCAATGAAGCGGTCATAATATTTCCGGCGACACTGTATATACGGAGTTCTTATGTTACATGTTTTCGCTTTTCATCTATAAAATTTACAGATTTAAGATATAAATTACTGAAAATTTCATCTCTAAAATCTGATCAGCTATAGTCGAAAAATAGTACGGCACTCTCTAATTGAACGGCACCTCTAATTAAACGGCAGTGCGGGGAAAGGTTTGAAAAATAGAGCGGCATGCCGTTCAAATAGAGGTTTTACGGTATGTTCAATATGTAAGACTCGCCATGAGAATGTCCCAGCTTCAATTGCTAGTAATAAGCATGTTTATCTTACACCACATTTTATTATTTACACCACATTAAACCACATGTTATATTAAATATACATGTATATCACAAAATTATGTTCAATATGTGAGACTCGCCATGAGAATGTCCCAGCTTCAATTGCTAGTAATGAGCATGTTTGTCTTGCACCACATGTTATTATTGTTATATTGTTATTATCTACACCACATTAAACCACATGTTTTTTTAAATATACATGTATATGTTCAATATGTGAGACTCGCCATGAGAATGTCCCAGCTTCAATTGCTAGTAATAAGCATGTTTGTCTTCGGACGTAGTTGGAATTGAGTTACATTAATAGAAAAATATGCATTATACAGCATATGATGCAATCATGTCCAGATTTAAGCTCACTCTGTTCTCAGCTACAGAACACGGGGATATCTTCCTTTCTCTGATATTATTAACACCAAATGACTCCCTGTGCTGCTAAGTTTAGAATCTATTCACGAGCCAAACGATCATCCGCAGTCATTGCAATGTATAAGCCTACCACAATTTACTATGACATTAGCAAGAAAGGAATTTAACTACATTTCTATTCCCACGAGAGTTTGAATTGACAGATGATAAATAGAGCAAAATAGATGTCATTTTCGTCAAATAGAAATCAGTGACATCATCTTGTAAGTACACAGTAACACAAGGGTAAAAATTGAATTCCCGTCACACCATGCGACAAGTTACTCTATTACTTTACACTATTACTATTATGAGTTAATTAAACTTTTAATTATCAACAAATTAGCAAAAAATCAGAACTCGACGACAGCACATGTGTAAGGCATAAAAGAAAGCAGACGTCTTGAGGTGATACAATACGGCTATATAAAGCGACCGATAACAAACTTCAGGAATAATACCATCGAGAATGTGGCTTCTATTTTTGGTAGATGCGTGAAACAATCGAGGTGCTGCATCTTCACGCCAACGCGCCAGTTTTTGAAACCTGTTGCGAGTACAACTTGTATCAATATCTCTAGGCAGAGACCATGCCATTTTATGTACGCGATTTTAAAAGCGTTCTAATTGCAAACACAGGAGGCATTTTTAGACAGGGAATGAATACGCACTTGATATATAATTGTCAAGGACGTCGTCCATGTAAAGTTTGACTAGCAGCTTTAATTAGCATCTTTCCCATGATAAACGGTTGTTGATGAGTAGCCCCAAAATTCGCAACTCACATCTTCAACGTCTGGAAGTGTCAGAAGCTGGCACCCAATGCATTTTCTGTAGGACAGAGATTTGCACTTACTTCGTTTTAACGGGAGTCCATTAGTTGGAGATCAGGCAGAAATGTTCGCATGCTCCTCGATCGACTACTTAATATGGTCCCTTTTCTTGAATGAAACGCAAGTGACGTCATCAATTTACTTTATCATAGAATTTGTTGAGTGTACAGGTATCAGAGAACTAGCAACAACGCAGCAGAGGCAAGGACCAAACAGAGACCTCTCAGGAACGGGTGAAAGAATACGTAACTAATAAAATGTCCAATTTTCACTGCTTGCTTGCGACCACACAAGTGACTTTTGACAGGATTGACAAAACGCCGCGGAACATCTATTTCAGATGGTTTTTGAATAATAATATCATGTCCTGATTTGTCTAACGCCTTCGCAAAATCGTATGAAACTATTTGCAGACCATCAACATAATTCCTATCTAAAACACAGTTGCAATCGTCTATAAACCTGATGAGTGGTGCCGTTGTAAATGAAACAGAACGTCCACCGAATTGGTCCATACCAAATGACTGAATTAACTGCTCTTTAATTGAGCCTCGTCAAATAAAATATTCCAGTAATTTTACGGGTAATGGTAATCAAGAAATGAGTCTGATGTTATCCGAATCGAATTTGTCAGACTTAGGAATCGGAGATACATGACAGAATTTCCACTTTGATGAAAAAATAGACTCTTTGAAGCACATCTGAAAAATATGACACAAATGACCAAAGATGACTGAGGCAGCGGCCTTATAGACGGCCGTAGGAATACAATCACTTCCCCCCACCGCTTTATTTAGCTGATTAAATAGCATAATACAATAATACTATCCTTAATCCAAAGCGTCCATTCACAGAATTAGATTCATCTGCACGCTTCGGTTTCCTAGAAAGGAATGGTTATATGTAACCTAAATATCGAAATGGCACATCACATAATTAGACAACTTGCTCCTTCTCAAATGGATAATTCGTGTATCGCTTGCTATTGGAAAAGGCAAGCAATAAGCTGTTAGCAGTGGACACCGGAGTCAGTGAGAGATGCGTGAGTGCTGTGATATCACTTCGCACACACCAAAACACACATCGTCTGGCTAACATTCGATTCAGTGTATGCACTATGCGGTGAGGAATGGTGAGAAGACGATGGTGAAATCATCAAGTGAACTAATCTTCGTACGCCTGCTACTTTTTTCAATAATGATCGGAGAGGGCCAACATTATGAAGAAAACTTGTGCGCAATGATCTGAATTCTTCGAATCTGAAGGAATTATGGCAATCGAAGTACTTTGTTGGAACTCACATTAATCCGCAAGCGATGCACGACTTTTTTTCCTATCTTTGTAAGGTATTAGGAATTCCTTTTTGCCCACTTAATAAGTTCCTCGATGTGCCGACGATTTCCTATTAATTACACTTCTAGCAAACCGAAGCAGATAAAAAAATTATTTAATTCTGTGCGTCCATTATACGGGAGGTGCCTTGTAGCGTTTAAATAAAAGACAGTCGCTCCCTTCGTTAAGACAAATTTACTTTATTGCTTTAAAAACATAAATGCAGGCCCGACGCGGTTCCCCCTCAGACGTCATCAAGAGCAAGGTTATTCATGCCTTGATGACGTCTGTGGAAGAAACGCGTCGGGCATGTATTTATGTTTTTAAAGCAATAAAGTAAATTTGTCTTAACGAAGGGAGCGACTGCTTTTATTCAAACAATACTATCTTCATTTGAGGTCACCAAAACACAAGGTTAATCGGATGATGCACTTACAAGATACAGTTAGCACAATTGCTTCGCAACATTGCAACACTGCAACTCACATCAAACAATCTCACACATATCTACATATTAGATGTCCTTGTCTACACTCAACAGTCACAATGCACGCGAGAAAAGGTGAGTTCATGACGTGGAGGAGGATGAACGGAAGCCAGAGATTACATGTTTCTGGAGGTGTCAAAATGCGAGTACGGAGAAGGAAGACACACAGGTCGGTCGGCTGTCGATAACTCTGAAAGCGGACAAAGATGGGAAGATCAGAAGTGATGTCCAAATTAACGATGAGTCAAGTCCCAATCGAAGAGCAACGCTACACATGTATATGCATGATACACCTGATGCACCAATTGAGGTCGAAGTCGCGTATAGGAACTTACAGTGAGCAATATCAATGAGAGAAAGTAGAAAGCTTTATAGAAGGATTACAAGTATGCGATGTAGTAAAATGAAGAAGAATACACGAAGAAAGCTCAAGGCAAAGCGAAACATGATGTGTCAATGCCAAAACAGGACGAGAAGGAAAGCCCAGCCTCTCTCGTTGGATGCAAATGACAGTGCAAGCAGCTGTTAAGAGGGCCATTGGCAGTTAAATGCGCAAATTGCTTATCAGGCAATTTAAACAACCCCACGTATCAGCCATAGAGTAAATATATTAGATAGAGTAGCAACTCAGTATCAATTAAATCCCCAATGTGTATGTAGTTTCGATTTTAGTAATTAGTTCGAATTGAAACCATAGAGTAGTTAAAACGTTATACGCTAACCAATAGGTCAAATACATAGGGTTAATTAGTTTAAACTCTATCAAGTACTCTACCCTCTAAGCAATTTATATTATTGTTTAAACAGGGGGAAACTACTGCTACTGAAAATACGCTACGGAATACCAATTAATAATTCATGCATCGAGAAGTACAAAAAGAGAATTTAGCAAGCTTACTCAGCGAGTGAATTCTGTCCAACTGAGGTTGTCAGAATTGTCGCTTCAATTTATCCTAGTACTTAGCGGTATTAACTATCCTAACGCTCGTGCACCTGATTCTCCTCACCAATAGATAAAGGCGATCAGGTCTGTTATCCATCATACTCATACTGTATCAACATGTCAAAATCATTAGTGATGCCAGACGTAACCCATCAAATTAATCCCGAATGAAATGAAGTTGTGAAATGAAGACTTGATGAAAAGATAAGTGAGAAATTTAATCCTTAAGAGGACTGATCAAACGTTCCCTACAGGTGAATGGAATAGTGTCAAAATAACAGATTCTTATATAGGAAATAAAAGCAAAGAACTATAATCAAGATTGGAACTTAAATATTAACCTTGAACTCCTGAGGTCATCAGCAGAGACTAGGGTAGGGCGATCGTGTTTCGGTCCCTCACCTCTGAACACTCAAACCCACCCTAGCGGGACCCTGCACAAAGGCAGCCTCAATCCACAGTTAATAATTTATAAAATGAAAGCTGCGACAATAAATATATAAAAAAAAATGCCATCAAATTAATCGTTATTAATCAGTTATTCAAATCAGAATAAACATTAAAATAAATGATTGTCCAGCATTTGCTTAGCTGAATAATAACCGAATTTTAAGATAACTTCCCAATGTTTTTGCAACTGTCTCTGAGCGGACTGCTTAAGTTCAAATCTAGAGTAGCCTCTTGCTACCAAAAGCTGAAATGTATTCCGAACTTTATTGATAAAATCTAATTCGTGTGTACAGATGCGACCATATCGCAAAACTTGGCTCGCAAAGACTTGAGCACCCATCTTATGCGGAATCGTATTATCCGGAAAAGTTAACAAAGTAACGGGGAAATTGAAGTCATCGACTTTGTGATACACGGAAGTTTTTAAGCCATCTTTAGAAATTTCTAATTTTACATCCAAATACTCTGCACATTTGTCGTCATGCCCACTGCGACTAGCTTCCAGACTATCAGGATAAATCAATGGGATTCTCGAACCAAAGCTCGTGTAGTTGATAATGCAGATGTCATCTATATAACGAGATGTATTGGATAATAAACGAGCAAGTCCTGTTTTCTTGTCTTTAATTAGGTCAGTCATATATATTTATTCGCAATGCGAAAGGAAAAGGTCAGCCAAAAGAGGGCTGCAATTCCCTCCCATAGGTATTCCTTTAGTCTGACGAAACACGTGACCTGCAAAAGTGACGTACACTTCGTTAACTACAAATTCAATCGCTGCTTTAAACGATTTCTTATCATATACACTATAGCCTGCGTACTTAATACCGGACAAAAAAGTTTTGTCAAAACCGATGCACATATACTTTCTGTTTGAGTTATTGAAAATCAAATCTAAAAGGCTATTGATGTGTTTCAGAATGTCACTTTGATCTAAATTTGTATACAAAGTAGAAAAATCGAACACTTGTACATTATGCATCTTTAAATTTCTAATTTTCGACAGAAATTCGTCAGTAGAATTTATACTCCAATAGACATTTATCCCACTGTTTTTATAGATAGCTTCACAGTATCTCTTAAAATGTTCCCGTACTACTTTCAGACCTTTGTTAAGTTTAACTGATAACTGTTTAGTTGTGCAGTTTTTCGCTCCTGCAATAAAGCGGAATTTGTACGGAGATTTATGAAGTTTAGGTAACCAATAAATTTTGGGCACTCGTAAGTTAGTATCAGTGCATCTAGTTTGAAACTTTTCTTTCATGACATCTTTATGTTTTGAAATTACACCATTAACTTCATCATCAATAGGTGTATAAGTAACATTACCCGTAGGTGCAAAGCTTGTTAAATCGAAACCAAGCTCTTTCAGCAAAATTTCAACGTAGAATTTTTTGCAGATGAACGCGAAATTGCAACTAGCTTTATCTACTGGAGCAATGATAAAATGACGGTGGATATATTTTATGTAATCATTTGAAAAGTAGCGTTCATCGTAATTATCTTCCTCTCTTGCATTTTTGCTGTTATGAATACAATGTTCAGTATTCTTATATAGACGAGCCCTGGCCAATGTCATAATTCTACTCCGCCAATCTTCGAAATCACTTGCGTCAACCTTAAGAGTTTTACTCTCCCTATTGATGTGTTTATCTAACGCGCTACCAATTGCATTCAATAGCTCCTTGTTACTGTGGGGCTCCGGTAGGCGATGCTTGGTACCCAGATTTAGCAAATTTCTGATATCTTGATTACCGATAAACTTCAGATCTCCCGTAAAAACATGTTTATAATAATTGTTCGTGAACTCTTTGTGAATAGGGATGTATAGGTAGAGTGTCGACTCAAAATAGTATCTGTATACAGTGAACATTTTTATGTCAAAAGATTCAGTTTATTGCGGAGATAACGTTCCCGTGGTCCAAAATATTATTTACAATATAAAAAATATATTATGAGCAGTTTTAAAAATGTCAAAATTTTGCCAATTTATATGCCACTGAGATGACGTTCCTATGTAAGCAGTGTAAAACATGTTGGATATCAAAAGGAATGAATATTTGATAAAAAGCATCCTAACTAAGCGGAAATTAAGCTGATTATCAAGGGAATTTGATGAATTGCATTAAAATGAAAGTCTTCATGAAAAAGTCGCGATACTATTCGTGCTTTCTTGGCTGAAATTTCAAGTTTTCAATTCAATTTTCACCGGCATGATTTTATGATTCACTAAATTCATGTTTCATTTCTAGAATCTGAATAGTGATGTGGGCCCATTTACATCTTTCAAAGCTAATTGGAATCATTGCCTTTGATTCTGTTATTTTGCTTTACCAGTGGCAGGTTGCCTGTGATATGATCACGCTTAAGAAAATACTCCTGAGGTTCAGCATGAAAGTAATAGGATCGAGTTGCTAATTTAACAAACATTACCTCTCCAAGGCTGTCATGACACGAACGATCTGTAAATAATATAATTTCCTTCTGCTTTATGCTATCATGATCAGTCAATCCCGTGGCAGTTTCTGCAAAACTGCAAAATTTGCATTTGGTGACAATACCACCTGTATCCCCTATATCCTCCTCGTCTTCATTTAATAAAATCGAAAGTGTATACGCATTAGGAATTTAATAAATGCGGAGTTACCACTCTACCTAATACATGTATACTTTCTCTATGGCTGAGACCCAGTGCCAAGTATAAGATATGCATAGATCTTGAATCACTGAACCCGAAAATCAAACTCTTAAGTGTCGCAAACAGTCTCGTTCGGTCAGGGGTCTAGTTAAAATATTGAAAAAGTCACATTTCTTGCTAAATTCACCCACAAGCATAATAATTGCATCTAAGTCATCCTTGTATATCACATAATCGCAATATATACTGAAGAATTGCAGATTCCAGTCTTTAAAGCATTTAACCTCTTCCATGCCATGACGCCATATGGCGTCAAATAGCGTGATTGAATCCATGGAGCCAGTACTGTTTCTGGCGTGTACATAACTAACTCTAACTTTGTTCTGGCGTTATGGCGAGGACTTCTAAATATAGTACCGACATCAGTTCTATCTTTAGAAGTCCTTGTTTGAGATAACACCACATAGAGCGACCACACGAGTTCTGCGCTGTCGGTTGTTTTCTATTGTCCGTTTTCTATTGGGATAAACTAATCAATAGCGTTGGAAGCTATCGTCATCACAGAGGGATCGTTATTCAAGTGTGCATGATGAATCATTCAGTCAGATCGCTTCCGTTCGATTGGAAAGACATCGGTTTTGATATGGCAACATCTTCAACTGCTCGTCCAAAGAGAGTCGTTGTTCCTCCTCGCCGCTTTGGGTTCACCGATGATAGTTCAGACGATGAACCCGAGCACGATGACTACGATGCAGACCCTACGGAACAGTTTGAAAGTGACTCCAGCAGCAGCAGCGAAAGTGAAGAAAGTGATGAAGAGAGCAGAGAGAATGCAAATGACAACTGGAGATTCGTTCAAGTTGATGAATATGCTCACCCTGATCATTCTTTCGAAGGCGTGACCGGCTGGACTGTGCCGCAACCCACTGAAGTGACTGGGTATATTAGTGCTTTCCTTCCTGATGGACTGTTTCAACTACTATGTAATTGGACTAATCAGCGAGCCAATATGGCAGATGTAGATGATTGGAAAGTGGTAGATGTCGCAACAATGAAGAAATTCTTCGGAATTCTGTTAGCCATGCCCCTAACCAAGAAATCCACTATCGACGAATATCGGTCAACGGAACCAATTATGAACACGCCCTACTACGCCTCAGTAATGTCAAGAAACCAGCTTCGGGCCATTTACCGCTTCCTTCGATTTTCGGATCCTAATCTGGTTGAATCAGACAACCGAAACAGCCGTCTTTTCCAACTGGAAGAAAAAATTCATCAAATCTGTCGCAATTTCAAACCCGGTATGGAATTATCTCTGGACGAGTGCTTGTTACTTCATAAAGGAGGACTTTGTTTTAAAATGTTCATCCGCAGCAAACGAGCTAGATTCGGCATAAAGATTTATATTCTTTGTGATTGTCTTGGCTACATGCTAGCCTATGAAGTATATTATGGAGCACGAACAACTCTTAATGTCAATGAACCGGATACAGACTCGTTATCGAAAAGTGAACTGGTGGTTGTGCATCTGCTCAAAAAGGCAGGGCTCCTTGACCAATGGCATACGATCACAATAGACAACTGGTACAGCAGTATTCGCCTGGCGGAATACCTATATTCCCGAAAGACATTCATGCGAGGAACTGTGAACAAGCACCGTGGTATTCCAAAAAAGCTTCAGGAGAAAAAACTACCAAACTAGGGAATATCATTCATGGTCAAAGACGATCATCTGTTGGCCATCAAATTCTGTGACCGCAAGGACGTCTACCTTTTATCTACTGCGGATGATGCTGATGTTCTTCAAAAGACGAGGCGCATAAGGGGTCAGGAAGAGACGGTCAACTACAACCGGCCCGGCCCACTGCCATTGAAGCTTATAACTTGAAAATGGGTGGAGTCGATCTAACGGACCAATACCTCGCTCCATACAGTGCTGTCAGGAAATCCCAAATCTGATTCAAGAAGATGGGAATACATTTTCTTCAACGACTGTTACTCAATGGTTTCTTGCGCTATATCCATGAACAGAACGTCCACAGACCATCGCTATTGAAATTCACAAAGGCAGCAATTGTGCATTTCACAGGTCATGCTTCAGATCCTACCAAGCGACGCAGAATCAGTAGCGGACCAAGCGCGGAGATCACAATGATGCACTTCCCAGAAAAAATTCCTGTTGGTGACCATGGTCAACGTAATAGGTTGAGATGCAAGCAATGTCAAAAGCAGACAATTCGCAGAGACACACAATTCAGGTGTTCTGGCTATCAAAGTAAGCCTCTCTTGTGCATCACATGCTTTAGAGACTGGCATGTTATATGATAGACATGTTGGCTTTCATAAGAACAAAATTCTTATGTGACCGTATTCGTAATCTCATGGCTTCGTATTCATGTATATTCAGATTTTGCAATTTAAATTTGTTATTTTCGACGTCACGATTCTGAAGAAAAGAAAACATATTTTCTCAAATTTGTTATGTCGTTTTTTCGAATGATTCGACCATCATAGGAAGGGAAACTGGAAGTTTTCATAGCAGTAGTAGTATAATTACAACCTAAAACATGACATGCATGAGTCTTGGGAACTGATAACGTGATTTACATAAAATTCTAAAGATTTTAAATTTCATCGTTTTTTCGCTTTTTGCTTGGCGGCTCATGTAATTTTCACAATTGACGTCGGCATGGAAGGGGTTAAGAACGATCTTTTGTCTGCCTGTCGACGGATTTTCCCTAGCAACGGTCCTTAGCAACGACTGAAATGCGTCTCTATTTGTTTCTTTTGAACCTAGCCTCACCAAACTTTGTACACATGCTGTGGATGATGTGCTGCTATAGTAACCCCAGACAATCAATTTAACACTTGAGCTTTTTATAACGTAGACATCGACGCTTAAAGTTGGCAATTTTATTTCCAAAAATTGCAAAAATCGCAAACGTTGAAGCTGAATACACAAAAGGGCCCACCTCAAACCTCAATGAAATTTTTATAGCATCATTAATACATGTAAGCCAGATAAGTGACAAAAGATTGGTATGTTTTTTACTTCCCTTGAGAGACAGGGACAAAAATGACATTTTTCAAAATTTTACTTATTTTCAAGCTATTTATACATCAATAATCCACGAATGATCATTCTAAGCCCCTATTTCATGCCTGTTCTTCTACATTGGATGAAAATATATTGTTTCACACCAATTGGCTTCTTCATGATTCGATCTGTTGGAGTAAATTGTGTTTAAGAATCGTAAAGAGAAACTGCTCACTTTTCCTTAATTGTAGGCCTACATGACCAACAGCAACTCCTTTTACGGACTACATTCTTCTTGTTATAGACTTGATCTGTCATTGATTAATAGCACAACACTACTGACAAGTCCTACTTGGCCCCCGGGGTGAGAGATTGGTCCATTGGATACTCAGTTACAACACTTGATGCAACTGTGCTGTAATCATGAACTTCGTGGCATTGTTGTCTAAAATTCAGCTACAGTGAACGGCGAAGCACGTACTGAGAACGTTATACAAACCAGAGGAATTTTACACACTCAATGTTTTTGCGACGGTAGTGAGACTGCACTTAGGAGCATGACAAGATTGCTGACGATGCAACACTCAAGGGAGGTGTCAACAACAAAAATATGGGGGAAAGAATAGAAGTACTCAGAATGCAATATATCTCCACCGCAATGTCCACAAAAAAGAGTAAAACTAATGATTTTGGTGGCCTGTATAAAACTTGCTTTAGATATTTGGCCACATAATTTAGTAATGCTATTTTAATGCGAAAAGCAAATATATTTCGTATTAAAATATTCTTTTGGATAAAATTGCTCAAAACAGCCAAATGATGGGAAGTTTGACATATATCAGAAAAAGAATTCAAATTCCAAATTCACCGTTTCATTTCAACATCTTGTAAATCCTTTGATAATTGGTGATTGATGATTTCCATGTTACACATCCGCCTGTCAGCGGAGAAATGCAGCCTATGTGATACTAGCAAACTGCCATCTTATAAACCTATAGACCTATATGATATTCGTAAACTGCCATCTTATACAATTTCATCCGTTTCTATAGTTTCTTAACTGTGAGATCCATCGCTTAATCAAGTTGAAGTCATCAGAAAGCGAGTCGTTGACATCATTCCGTTGCAGATGATCAAGAACGAAAAATAGTATATTATGTCGCAATGAGAATTGAGCTCCCGAGTTAATACAACACAGAGCTGCAGGAATCCCATGAAATTATCTCTGATCTTATTTGTTATTTAAAAAGAAGTCCGTCGTCGTTCTTTGAGAACTAAACGCATGCAAGAAGACTGTAGTCCGAAATGGCAGTTGCTGCTGGTCATGTAGGCCTACAATTAAAGGAAAATTAACAATTATTCTTTACGATTCTTAACCCATTAACGCGGTGGCATGTCAGGTAACTTCCTTCCATCTACTTGTATGCTTCATTTTAAGAGTGAAACCTCGTTTTTCGGATTATTTCTTATTGACAAAACATACCTAAGAACGATGTTCATGAGTTGTGATGTGAAATCATCTCTTCATCTTCGTCCATTTGGCGGGAAATTCAACTTGCTTTTCAAAATGACGTGAAGAAAATTTTCTTTTTAGTTGAGAAAAATATTCAATTTTGAATTTTCATAGTGTTTCTGAGAGCTATGCAGCAGTCTGATATTCAAATTCGACTTAGCTAAGTGGCAATGCAGCAATAGGCACTGGAATATATATATATATATATAAATGACAACGGTTCAAAAATGGTAAAATGTATACGATAATAATTACGACACTTAGAAGTAAACCAAATAAAAACCAAATTGTTTGCCCGACCGGTTTCTGCCTATGTCTAGGCTTCTCAAGGGCTAAATGAAATTTATTTATATTACAAAATCATCAAATAGCTTCCAGAATTACATGCATGTCATGTATAGATGGACATAGACTTCAAATGATCAAAATCTAATTGGGTAGGTATGAGGAGGAGGAGGATAGAGAGGAAAATGGCAGGAAACTGTCAGAGTTGGAAAAAGTCAGGTTTTGGTGGTTTTGGGATGAGAAAAGTCGTTTTTCGGGCAGAAGGAGTGCTCGGATGGGAAAATGGAGTGCAAATTCGGACGTTTTGGCCAATTTTGGGTCTAGGAACATCTTCCCAACTCAATCGGAGAGAAAAAGTTCTGACCCCCACCCCCACCCCCTCCTGTCACACTTCCAACTTTGGTTGTAGAGATGGTAGAAAGTCATGCAATAGCTCGTTTGAAAGCTGAGAATGAGAAAAAGGCAGTGAAAAGCTCGGTTGGGACTCATTTTCTTGGGTTTAGGGAGGAAAATGGCAGGAATCTGTCAGAGTTGAAAAAAGTCAGGTTTTGGTGGTTTTGGGATGAGAAAAGTCGTTTTTCGGGCAGAAGGAGTGCTCGGATGGGAAAATGGAGTGCAAATTCGGACGTTTTGGCCAATTTTGGGTCTAGGAACATCTTCCCAACTCAATCGGAGAGAAAAAGTTCTGACCCCCACCCCCACCCCCTCCTGTCACACTTCCAACTTTGGTTGTAGAGATGGTAGAAAGTCGTGCAATAGCTCGTTTGAAAGCTAAGAGTGAGACAAATTCAGTGGAAAACAGGGCTTGTTCGTATCTGCCTTCGTTCAGATGTGATGCGTCATTTAAGATTTTGGGAGATTGGCGAAAAACGACAGAGTTAGAATGTTTATGAAAATCGCTCTAGCGGGTGAAGCAAGCCTCGGACGGGAAATCAGAGACCAGATTTGGCATCAGCGTGTCATGTTGCACCTGAATGTCATTCATGCTATGTCTCCGAAGTGAAAGGAAGAAAGATGACAGAAGCAGTAAAGTTTACGAATGAATTTTGTTCACTACGTTTTCATCGACAAAGTCTTCGTGGTGTGATTAGGGACTACATCATCTCCTTTCATCATCAAAAGGCAGACTTAGAATTTGCTATCGCTAAAGGTTACTTCGTTTTCCAACAGCTCATGGACAGTTTGATGAATAAAGATGTGAAAGGACGATTAGTTGCGGAGATTGAATTTGAGAAAGTGACTGATGAACATGCAGGTGAACGTGTAGTGTTTCATTTTGCATCCTATTCTGCAGAGACGATACATGATCCCAAAGATTTCTATCAGCGACACATGGCAAAAATTGCATCTCGAGTAGATTCATTTCATGAGCATGGATCCAACTTGCTCTTATGTCGCATAAAACACATTCATATTCAACTCAATGTGTTAAACTAGATTCGACTACAAGATTTGGGAAAAGCATTCATGAGTCAGACGTCCGCGTGCCTCCTTTTCCCTGCCGCAACGAAGTCAGGGGAGAAACGGAGGACTCTGATTGGCTCACATAGTGTCAAATGTGGATTCGCAGGAGATTATAAAAGCAGACGTCTCCCCATTTTCTCTTCATTTCATTCTCTTGACTTGGAAAGCGTGTGTGACTTGCTGAAGCCATTCTCCCCTCTCAACTTTGTCTGATCAATCCTGTTTGCAAATTTACAAGTGAGTGTCATGACTGTCTGGCCTAAACCTTACCAGCATTTTAGAAGAGAGACGCAGGAGAGTGTGTGGCCGATGATTGTACAAGCTTATTTTGTTGAACCATTGCCGCTACCGCCACCACCACCTAGACGCTTTACCTTTAAGTCTTTTAGGGAATTGAAACTCAATTCGGGTCCTAAGCCCAAGACATTTAATTTACTGGACGATGACGAAGACTTAGACTTTGGTGATAAGCTTTAAATCCTGTGAACGCTCCAAAAGGTCCTCTTAAGGGCCACCTCATATGTCACTGCTAAGCTAACAATTTTCTTTTCTCTGATGATCATGAATGTACTTAGTGGTATTCTTTCGTTACAGACTGCCATGGCCATGAATCCTACTCCAACTGCTGCATCACTGAATCCTAATCATCTCGAGCTGTGGAATCCGAAAATTGAAAAGGTAATTCACGGCTATCCTTCCTACAAACAACAAGTGCGCTACAACCGTGTTCGACTCTATCTTCAAACGCCGGCGGTATACTTACCAAAAGTGGATACGCAAGTAAATCGTTGCGGTCAAAACCTGAGTATCCCTATTGATAATTGGTTGCGTCAGCAGCTTGACAATTTAGAAGACTTTGTGAGGCAAAAGGCTCTTATTCCTACTGAACTTTTACAGTTGTGGCCAGAAAAGAAAACTTCTTATTATAAACCATTGTATCGCGGCACTCGCTGCTATATTTTACAAAGCAAGTATTGTAAAGTCACTTCAGGAGTGACAGTTGAACAGTCACTTGAAACAGAATTGTCATCGCTAGGTGCAGGCTTTTATTCATTTCATATTGAGGTGCCTGCTGTTTATGTGGGACCTCATCAATCTGACGGGAATTTGATTTCTCTCAATTTGCGCATTGCTCAAATTCATCATCAACCTGAGTTAACAGGACTTGATCACATTGAGAAAGTCATTGATTCTTGTGTCAAAGAGTGTCAAGAACCTGCCACTAAACCTAAACGTCGTCGCACATCAAAGAAAGATGGTGCTACCACCAAAGAGAAATCTTAAGTATTGTAATCAGTTAGTATGTAGTGAATGTGGAAAGCGCGGTCTTGTGCGTTATGTTCAAATAAAACATTGTCATCATGTTGTATGTATCTTTTGTTATGTAAAGGACAGACATCCTTGTAAAGTTCCTGCTCAATGTATTATTTTGTAATGAAGTCTTTTTGATATTGTAGGTTATCATCTTCATAGACAGTGAGGGAAAGTCCATGCAGGAATTGAGTGCTATTGCAATGAGAGAAAGTGATCAAACTGTTGTTAGTGTATATCATAGATTTTCCTACTGTCCTCCACACAAAGACGAATGGTCACGACGTCATGTGCATGGACTTGATCCTTCTATTTTGATTCATATTGGATTTGTAAATGAAACGTATTTGATAAGTGATTTCAAACGGTGGCTGTCAGGTTTTCATATTGTTAAAATATTAGGAAATGATTCTGAACGAGAAGCAACAACACTTCAGTTGCACATTGATAATTTATATTTACCATGTTGGGTAGATCGTGTAAGACAAGACTATCATATGCATTGTGATCAAAAGAAGTTTAGAGATGAAATGATTTTTGACATGGCAATATGTTTCGGTGAGAGACATCACCTTTACAGACCACCATCCCATTGTAATACTAGAAATAAAGCTACCTACATTGCAAAACTCTCTTCACGCTGGCATTGTAGTCTCTATGACGTTTATGAACTTTATCTATATTATTGTCAACAGCATGGGTCTATGTAAAACATGTTTTTGCTCCTTGTGAATGAATGATGATCATTTTATGAAGTGTATTCTGTACTTGCGAATTTTGTCTGGTGTTGAATAAACTTACAGTGGAACATGATTGTTATTTCTGTTTTATTCATAGTGGAAGTCATTGAAGCAATGTGAAATCTATAGTTACATCGTTTATGATGGCGCATCGTACCTTAAGTAACCACATGTGTCATTTGACACTTGATCAACAAGGATTCGATGGATTTTTACAAGATTGGAAACTTACATTTAAAATGAAGATGAATGATATGAAAGTAGTGCTCACTGAAAGCCTTCCTCTCTTCAAAAGATTGATGGAGAGTTTACAACCTCAAGATGTAAAGGGTAGACTCGTTGCTTATATAGAGTTGAAAGATTTACAAAAACCACTTCGTTTTGGATCTTATTGCACTGAATGAATTACTCTTAGTGATCAATTTTATGGTCGTCATATGGAGAAAATTATGGAGAGAATAGAAGAGACGTTGGAAGGAAATGCGTACGTTGTTAAACATATCATGATTCAACTGAGTGTGTTTACATCCACGACTTTGTTTGATGCGCGACACATTGTGTAGATGCAATAAAGATTTCTTTTCACTGAGTATTTTGTAATGGTGTATAGAGCAACATGAGTCATTGCGCTTTGTGCATTACTATCGGGCTCTTTGTCAGATAAATGAATGCGTCTTTGTTCGAGAAAAGGGGCGTGTCACAACATGAGTCATTGCGCTTTGTGCATTACTATCGGGCTCTTTGTCAGATAAATGAATGCGTCTTTGTTCGAGAAAAGTGGCGTGTCACAACATGAGTCATTGCGCTTTGTGCATTACTATTAGGTTCTTTGTTAGATAAATGAATGCGTCTTTGTTCGCTAAAAGGGCGTGTCACTCAAGTCTTTGTGAGGACTAGAACGACTTTGTAAGAGGGAAGGTTTCCACCCACGCAGTCAAAAGTTCACGTGCGATAACTCTTTGTCACGTAACAATGACAGGGAAAACGAGAAAAGGGAAACGCATGTGATTGGAGCTAGGTCTGCTTATAAAACGGACGACTGATCGCATGGCAATCATTTCCGTCCTTGCGCTAACCATGCAGTTGCTCGAAGCCATCAACGCCTCTGCTCTCGCACTGGGTACACTGAACTCCCTTACTTTACCATCGGATAAAAATGCTTTCAATCAAAAGATAACTCATCATGGAGAAGCCGTAACCATAAAAACTCCAAGTCAACGGATAGATTATCTAAAGATTATGTCAACAAAGCATGGAGTGGCCGTGTGTGTGCCGTTAGACTATTGGACACGGTTACAATTCAATACTCTTGAAACATTCCTGAAAGAAAATCTCACCATTCCCAAAGAAATTGTTCGACACAATGGGAAGCGGCCACAAGTTCCCATCATGGAAAGACGATACATGTATGTGCATATGGATAGACACTGTCTCATCATCCATGAAAAGGAGGGCAGCGAATTCGACTTACTCAATTGCAAACCACTCCCCATTTTGGGAAAAGGATTCTACTCCTTCGAAATTAAAATTCAAACCATCTACATGGGTCCGCGCAGGGACGGAAATTTGTTTACGTTGAATCCCTATCTTGTCTCTATCACCTTTAAAACTGATGTCCATGTTGATGATCATGATCAACTACAGTAACACTCTCCACACACTGAGAACGCACCATCGGTCTTTATGAGACCACGGCCTAACGGCCACCGTATCAAGAAATAAAATGTACACTCACCATGCCACACATGAACATGACTCTCTCCTTCTTTCTTAGGCATACCCTTCTTCACTCAAGTTTTAATCATGTGGAAATTATCAGCATGTCTCCATGTATCATGGAAAAGTCAGTGTGTTACATTTCATGATGTGAAACGTCAACTTCAGATAACTCTAGAACGCTTTCATCTACGAAGGTTGCATCGCGCTATCCTATCCCACTCTTGCCGTGTCATTAACGTAGGAGACGGCATTGTATTTATTCGCATTCAAGAGATGATTCTACATAATGATCATTGCTACATTGTGATTCCAAAACCCTCATGGGAAAAGTATAAAAGGGAAGTTCACTCCACCCTCATGTCATTTGTGAGTCATGCTCCCCATCCGCATCATCAACGCCATGCGCGAAATGAATCTCAGAAGAGACATCGATTTAGAACAGTTGCATATCCATCTTCCCGATTCAGTCTATCATCGCGGTCGTCCACAAATGTTGGTCATTCGCATGAGCAACGGTCGAAATCTTCAAATCTTTCGCTGCGGCAAAATCCAAGTCCTAGGAAACCTTTCTCATTTCGTGATGCGGTCCATGTGTTACGAAGTCGTCAAGAAAATGCGAACACTCATGCCTCATCTCCGCCTGAGTCCCCTGACATTGAAGAATATAGTAGTGTCTGTTCAATTGAAGATGTTAGTGAATCTAGCCAACATTAAAACCAGTAATCATTGTATATTTTATGAAACTGAACTCTTTCCTGCTGCTCTGATTCGGAAGTGGCATCCTGTACATATTGCAGTGTTTCACAACGGACATTGTATCATGACTGGTTTACGTGATATCAGTAAAGTAGCTGACATTGTTAAATCTTTAATGCGTTATCTGTATGAGTCACAGTTAATAGAATCGTGTTAATCACATGATGCGTTTTGAATGAGTCGCCACAATGAATTATCGTCCACACACGCGTCGGTGAAAAGGTCATCAACAAGGTTCTTCGCTTTATGATGAGTCAGAGCTATTTATAGACATGAGTCAGCAAAGTGGTTGATGTTTCCTAAGTCGAAGAAATTGCCATGATGTTACATGCGTTGATGAGGATGTTAACTTACAAACTCTAACATGGTTTTGACTTTATTTTATACTTTACCTATCTTGCAAATAGTGAAGTACTTATGACTTTATTTTATATTTCACCTATCTTACAAACTGTACAAACAGTGAAATGATTTTAACATTAATTCAAACTTTACAATCATCAACTTTATTTCTAACTTTACAAACGTCAACTTTATTTCTAACTTCATTTATATTTCACCTATCTTACAAACTGTACAAACAGTGAAATGATTTTAACATTAATTCAAATTTACAATCATCAACTTTATTTCTAACTTTACAAACGTCAACTTTATTTCTAACTTCATTTATATTTCACCTATCTTACAAACTGTACAAACAGTGAAATGATTTTAACATTAATTCAAACTTTACAATCATCAACTTTATTTCTAACTTTACAAACAGTGAAGTGATTCTAACTTCATTTATATTTCACCTATCTTACAAACAGTGATATGGTTATAACTTATTTTATACTTTACCTATCTTGTAAACAGTGAAATGATTTTAACATTAATTCAAACTTTACATTCATCAACTTTATTTCTAACTTTACAAACGTCAACTTTATTTCTAACTTCATTTATATTTCACCTATCTTACAAACTGTACAAACAGTGAAATGATTTTAACATTAATTCAAACTTTACAATCATCAACTTTATTTCTAACTTTACAAACGTCAACTTTATTTCTAACTTCATTTACATTTCACCTATCTTACAAACTGTACAAACAGTGAAATGATTTTAACATTAATTCAAACTTTACAATCATCAACTTTATTTCTAACTTTACAAACAGTGAAGTGATTCTAACTTCATTTATATTTCACCTATCTTACAAACAGTGATATGGTTATAACTTATTTTATACTTTACCTATCTTGTAAACAGTGAAATGATTTTAACATTAATTCAAACTTTACATTCATCAACTTTATTTCTAACTTTACAAACGTCAACTTTATTTCTAACTTTACAAACTCTAACATGGTTATGACTTCATTTACATTTCACCTATCTTACAAACAGTGATATGGTTATAACTTAATTTCTAACTTGACAATCATCAACTTTATTTCTAACCCTACCCATCTTACAAAATGATTAAAACTTTTACTTCTATCTATTGAGTGAGAATCCCATCTTTATGTCAAAAGGAAAACAACACAGTATGTACATGATATGTTATTCATCATCACAACCGATTTTCATCACAGCCACATACAGTTAGTACTGATGGTGGCAGAAAACAAAGTTTTATATCTCACATCACCGGAGAAAACAAGGTCACTGATATGCAGGGAGAAAACAAAGTCACTCATGTGCAGGGAGAAAACAACGTCAGGAAAACCAGTTGATATGTAAGTCATGATATGAAGTGATCAGGAGTTGGACGCATGTTACAAGGCACTCACTCACAACGCCCCATAGAAAACGCCATGGAGTAAAAAGCAAAACATCAACCACAACAGAGAGGAAGCATTCATCATCAGACATCGCCGGACGGAGGAGGAGAAAGTTTCTGTCTCTTGGGTGGAGGTAGATGAGTGTCTGGATGGCCGTACGGTAATGAGTTGTTAGGACTCATCCAGCATCGCTTGTCTTCCCAAGCTGAGAGACCTCGTTTCCTAAACGTCGTTGTTCTGACTTGATGCGACTGAGATTTTAAAATGGTCATTTCTACTTTTTTGATTTTAAGTGAATCTAAAGCATCTTGATAGTCCCTATGTGTCATTTTTCTAACGATTGACTTCGAGATGCCTTTCGCCCGTTTTATAGAAAGCTCTGAGGATTTTAGCTTCATGGAGTACATCTTGGGGCGAAGCAAGATCATCTCCTCTATCTGTTTGCCGGCACACTCATCCTTGAAGCAGCCAAGCTTCGCTTTATTTGAGGTAGAGTAAAGCGGATGGTCAGTGGGATAGTTGGAACTATCAAACTTGGGTGCTAAATATTTTAAAATGTCTTCCTGCTTAACTTGGCTCGTGGTTGTCAAAGCTAGGAAGAAGCTGTCTGTATCACCTCCTACTAATTCCACACGTTGGAGAAGTGGACATGTCTTAAAAGTGTGGTAAAATAACTTGTACATTTCTAACTTGGAGTGATCCAAGACAGCTTGACCGACATAAATGGGCTTACAAAGTTCTACTTTAGATTTTAACATTTTAAAACCAGTGATGTCTTCGGAAATGACATCATGGTGGCAAAACAACGGCGAGCGACATAACTTGATACTCGTTTCCGGATCAGTTACGATGCGATAGTCCATGCGCTTTCTTACATCCTCCATGGTTTTACCAAAGAGGGCATTATTCTTAAATTTAAAGAAGTCCTTTTCGAAAGGATTCTTGGATTCAGCCCGTTTCTTACTATTAAATTCTATATACGGTTTTAGAAAGGGCTTCTGCTTAAACTGGATAGCGCGATGGACTTTATCAAGTTGCATCCCCATACCTAGATAGAATTTGAGGATGGAATAGTGCACGATGTAATGCTGCTTGTTCAATTGGGTGAGCAACAACTTCCTAGTGGCTTTATACTTTAAGTCATTTTCCGCCTCATACTGCTTATTGTGTTCTTCCATAAAGGGAGAGAACATATCTGGACTGACTATGCCAGATTCGGGTGCGAGAGGAAAATCAGCGGTCCTATTCTTAATGCAGTCTGGATAGATGAGGTCGACTTCAAATAAATAACCTATGTCGGCCTCATCTCCCAGTGCCATGATGTGTGCTGGATTGGAGAAGTGTTCAATGTCATGCGGCTCTACCCATTGGAAGTCAGACTGTGGCAAAGGCTTGGAGAGTGCACTCCCATACAAATTATTTTGGTCTATGTACATTAAATGCGTGGTCGATCCTATATCTTGGGTGCTGTTGACAACATGTTTGTTAACAAATGTCAAGCCACCCCTAATACCACGTTCAAATAACGTATACATTTCTGCATCTTGCAGTAAATGAATGCTCTCTTTCGTCATCTTGAAGGCTGACTGATAGGACAGACCCGGCAGACTAACAAAATGAACGGGGTCTAAGGCGTCCTGTTCTAATGTGACTTTCCTAAAAGTCTCAAACACGTCAGCCAACAGATAGACGTCTAATTTTAAGTAGGCAAGCATGTAGTCACCAAACGTGCAACACCTAAATTCTAACCATGCTTGCTCTGCATGCCTATAATCATCCAGCGAACAGTCCTCACCCGTCAAATCATTTTTAAACTTATCAATGGACGGAAGGGATGTCTCCTTCAATGTATCCATTGAACTAAAATAACTATAAGGAAATATCCCTTTCCGTCGTATCAGACTGTCACTTATGTTGGGATAGTCTTTCTTTAAATGTTGAGTGAGGGGAAGTGTTTCTAAATTATTAGCCAACGCGGCTAAGGAAGAAGACATAAACTGGAAACTGTCTAGAAACTTTATGTCATAGAAGACAGGCTTACCCTCCTTCGTCTTATCGACTTGGACTTTAGCAGTGATGCACATAAATTTTTCCTTACTTTGTGCAATCACTTTGGATGACCAGGATTTCATTTTACCGAATCCATGGCGAATGATGATGTGAGCATCATAACATTTAAAGTTATGAAAGATGACGGGGAGCGTTCGCCGTTTGAGCCTAAGTCTCATATTGCATTTACTGCATAAGGCAGACCTAAATTTACCACTGAGATGGCAATGGTCCCTCACTTTCTTATGTTGCTGATCATCAAAGGATGAACAGCAGCGGGGACATTCCGTGGTCCTATCAAATTTGATTTTATCGGCTTCTGTGAAGCACATGGGTTTCCTAGTTAGCTCCGTTTCATAGCGTTGATGAAAACGGGTTTTCCTATCTAAAAAGTTGAGGAAGTTTTCAACGCACTCCTCGCCTTGCCACACATGCATTTTATTTTGGTTCCTATAATATGGATGCCAAACTTCATAACAGGCAATGGCTGCTGGCTCATGACTTAGGTCTTCTTGTTCAATGTAACATTCAATGTCCGCATAGATGGTACATATGGGACTGAGCTCATTGCCGTTTTCCTCATACCTATAAAATTTATCTTTGGGCATGACTTCCATTTGAAGCTTACCCCGAGAGCACCACTCGTAATGCTCTTCAAAATATGGTTTTGATGTGAAACGCCGTGTGCAGCGATCACAGTAATAATGTTTGTCATCATAACTTTGTTGGTGGTGATACAATCTAGAAATTTTAGGAATGCCACAATAATGCCATTCTGGGTGGTTGTCGCTATACACTAGGAGAAGATTAACAATCCGGTCGAAGTTACTTTGGCGATTATTATACCTAACGCCCTTCAGACCTTTTTCCCAGAGATGAACGACAATCTTAATATTATTCAATTTTTCAAATTGGGCGATGCCTTTAAAGTCTAATGTGTTGACATCTAACCCGTCAAACCTAAGCTCATCCTCCCATTCACGATAGTGAGTGATTCGTTCACGATGCACCCTTATATCATTGTAGTGAAGAATGGAGAGGACGGCATACTTGAAACACTTTGACTGACATTCTACATTGATGACAGCTTTTTTGTCAGCCAGTGCTTTGGGGAGGGTGAAACAACCACTCCCTTGTAAATTTTCTAAAAGATTGATTTTGATGTCTACTTTGTCTATCCCATCAAAGACCAGACCGCTGTCTCTTTCATTAAATTTATTTAAATTGCTGACGAGATAGGTCACATGTCTCTCTACCCACTCGTTTCCATCACCTATGAGATCAGCAGCACAGGAGGCTATCCTAATGGTCACAGTGGACTCTACTTCTCCCGTGCTACTGTCTACCTTATTGAAACGAGCAGTGAGATAGAACATGCCCTTCATTAAAAATCTATCTAAACTCGCCAACATTTGATGAATTAAGCCTATGTTATTCATCAAGAAAGGATGAATGTCCTGCACAGCTTCAGAGCTTTCTAACTCATAATCGCGAACGAGCCTCTCAAGGGAAAACTTGCTCAGCCTTAGAGTGACGTTGTTGTCAGTGTAAAGCTCAGTGGAATGAGTGTGACAGAGTGTGTGCGAAGAAAGAACAAACTCTGTAGGAAAGGTCTTCTGACACGAAGAACAGGAAAAGCCGACGTGCGATGAAGAATGCTTCCTACCTGTTGTTGTCGGTGGTTGCCTCACACTGCCACAGGAACCGCCTTCGATGTGGACTCGCAAGTTGGTGTTGTTGCAGAACGTGCGTCCACAACCTTCACACTTGGGCCGTTGAGGGATCGGTCGGCGCTTTCCTCCCCTGCAGGCACGGCCAGCGGTGTGACGTCTCAAACTGTAGGCTGAGGCGAAGACCCTGTCACACCGCTGGCATCGAAAGTCCTCCTCTTCGACTTCCATCTCCCTCTCCTCTCCGACGATCTCTAACTCCTCCTGCTCCAACAATCTCTCCACCGACTTGACGGAGAGGAGAGGGAGGTCGGCCGCCGCAGGTGGTGGTGGTGATGCCGGGATGATGGGACGGGAGGGAACGTCGCCGTCCAGGAGGTAGGCCGCCAAATCTGTTGAGAAAAAGAGAAAAGAGATTAGTAACATGATCAACATTTCAAGTTTGAAGTCTCAACCCCCTATTTCCCAATCACGATTACTTACCACCTAAAGACTGTAATTCCGGCAGCAAGGATGAACGCGGAGGAGGCAGGAGTGGGACACGAGCCGAGGGTGAAAGGGTCCTGGGCTTCGGTGTCGGAGGGACGTGATGGCGAGGAGCAGGTACCGGAGCTGGGACGGACGCAGGGACGGACACAGGTCCCGGAGCTGGTGGCGGTGGAGGTGGGGCGATAACGATGCCCGAGAAAGGGGTCGCAGCTTGGGCGGAGGTAGGTGAGCGGGAAGGTAGGGCCGGAAATTCCTCGCGGTATTTCCGCCTCGCGGCTTCCTCCCACTTCTTCTTCTTCGCCATATCTGTAGAGAGGAAAGAGAGATTAGATTAGAGGTTGCGGAGATAATAATGATAGAGAGTAAGCTATGCGGATACAGAAGTGTTAAAACATGACATTCCAACTCTCATAGGTGAGGATACTTACACTTTCCGAGCCGCTCATAGGCTTGCCCGATTGCTCCTTGGGGGACGGGTTCCCCATTACGAATGCATTCATGTACTGAAAAAGAATGACGGCAAAGATAAGCAGAGGTAAAATTTGGATTCAGTTTTAACATGAACAAAATAAGGGAGGGGCTCTTGATTTTAATGAGGATGACTACACTAATGATGTTAGTAATAGAGTCAACCTTGATACAAATACTTACATTGCTCGATGGTGGCCTTTTCCATCTCGACAGCAATGCGGTAGTTCTCAATTTTTGTCAATTCCATGGTAGATAGTCGATTGTAGATGATCAATGGTAGATAAGTAAGACTTCAATCACTGAAAAGGAAAGATGAGAATCGTTTCATTTGCCTAGTCAACGTTTGGGAACAATCATTGAAGTGACATCTAATGAATTACATTTCCCTCTACTCCATATCATAAAGACTAACCTTTGTCGAATGGCTAAAGTACTCTGACCTGGCGAGAGAAAGCGTCACGTTGAGTATGAAGTCGAACGCCCAACATGAGCAACGGCTCAGAGGTTTCGGTCTAACAAACGACGAACAACCCGTGCAACGCAATCCCTCTACGGCAGTACCCGCCGTCCCGAAGGAACGCTCGAGCAAAGGAGGTATTACAGCGATGATATGTTTTATGAGCAGAAGATGTGATAGCAAGAGACTATTCAACTTGATAGCAAGTCAAAACAACCTGATAGCAGGAGCTCACCGACACTCACCTTATGAAAGATAAATGTGTAGAGCAGAGCTGGTGCACTGCCTTTTATAAGATTTTCCTAAGTGGTGAATGGATCAGACCTCTCATCCAATCACAGACGAGCTAGAGTTCCCGATGTGCGTACGCACAATTGTAACGCGTTATTGAAATCGTGTTAGGCAAAAATGTTGTTTAGCAATAGACTCAACCATGGCACGTGAAGTCAATACATTGAAACATGATGATTGCTCGATTCGTTTTCATCAAGAGTGCTTCGGAGGCTTAATACAAGATTACATCCTTGAGTTTCAAAGGGAGGAGACAGAATTTGAAGCATGTTTAGACTACACACGAAAAATATTTGCGGAGTTGATATCTTATTTCAAAGACAGTCTCATCAAGGCTCACTTAATTGCACATGTCAATTACATTCATTTTCCAGAAGGTGAAGTAGCGGAAAGTGTTGATTTTCAATTTCGTTCCTATGGACAAGAATATGTTACTGATGCTTCTGAGTTTTATACACGACATCTACGGAAGATTATTTCTCGTATGGACAACTTTCATGGTTACGGCGATCATTTGCTTCTGAATAAAATAAAGCATATTGTCATTGCTATTAGTAAAGTGGGTTTCAATGATGTTAAATCAAAGACCAAATAAAGCATTTTTTCATGACACTTGTGTTGTGCTAAACGTTCTAATGCCGTGGTGTACACTATTTTCATATATAACATTCTAAACTCTCATTGCAGTAGAAAACTGCTTTTAGTAAACCTGATGAAGCGAATCTAACAGCCATGAATTTTTCTAATAAGGGAAACATTTGGCAACTGTCACCAATAAAACTTTCTAACACTGAAAGTAAGTTACAAGACAATCTACACTGTGCAGTAAAACCTTCTAAAACTTTCTAGTGCTGCTGTGAGTTCGGTCAGTCATACAACGTCAATGATCAAACTTTATTTTCACAAACGTGTGTCGTAGTAAAATTATTTGACTATACTAAACTTTGCTTTTGCAAACCATGATACACTTTCTGACGACACTCACGAATAAACGTCATGATCAAACTTTTCTAACTATACATCAACCTGTGTTGCAGTAAAACTTTTACAAACCATGATACACTTTCTGACGACACTCACGAATAAACGTCATGATCAAACTTTTCTAACTATACATCAACCTGTGCTGCAGTAAAACTTTTGTACGACAACGACAAGAACTTGTTCACTAGCGAAGAGAGAAGTCTGTGATGTGTTGCGTGTGGCGCATGAATGTCCTCCCTTCATTCCATTCATCATTTTTCTTCCCCTCTGCATTCCATATCCGAAGATATGTGGCGGGCTTGGGACCGCTTTAGCTACATTAGAAGGTTGGCCCTTAAAAGAGCCCATGGGTCGTTCTCCGTCCACCGACACTCTCACTTCTGCAAACACTGAAAGAAAAAGAATAGGAGATTAGAGGCGAAAAGGAAATGATGATGTTGAAGTAACTTACTGGGCAACTTCTTCCGAACTTTTCGGACGACGAAGTCCTCCAGCTCTCCAGTGATGTTCAAATTGATATGTAGGCACCGGACTCCGTCGCCCTCATAGCATTGCTGAGTCACATTAGGGTCGTCAGTGATTGTGGGGACGTCACATATATTATTTTCAAAGAGGGGAAGATGGACTTCATACACTCTTCTTTTTCTACTCTTCAAACACTCATGCAGTCGCTCAACTTCACCCGCCAACCTCTTATTTATACCCTTCACTTCCTCCGTCTCCTTCACCACGCTTCGCATCCGCTCTATCTCTTCATCCTTCCTCGACAAACTCGCCTGCAAACTCTCCACCAAACCTGCCTTCCTCATCAACTCGCTCCTTTCCGCCATCCATTCCTTCTCCTTCTTTCTCATACTCTCCAACTCTTCCCTCGTTGCCCTATACCCCTCAACCTTCGCCACCAGCTCTTCATTCTCCTTCAAAACTTTTCTATTTACACTTTCCAAACCCATCACACGATCCTTCAACCTAACAAATGCCTCCGTATCACACCCCTCTTCCCGCCGTGGCGATGACGCTGCCATCGGCTTACCCAGTTCCTCACCCTCCCCCTCCAGATCACCGATATCCCCAAACAAATCCTTAAAACCCTTGAAAGACTAAGTCATCAAACATTTGATAGCAAACGTTGGAATAAAATCGTCAACCAAAGTTAAAGAGTATGATTCCTAGCTTTATCCTAAATCCCAAAGTTTGATAGCAAACCTTGTCACAGCACTCACCGTTCGTCTTGCAACTTGAAACAGGAGTGAAGACTAGAGAAAAGTCGCGCTTTATATACCCAGCGAGCACAAAGCTATGATTCAGACCTTCCTTATTTGGTCATGCTTTTAACTTGACAACAGCAGTTTTACCATGTATGGACATCGGCAGTCACTGTGCTTTCTGTTACCAACTCCCAACACAAAGACGGAATCCCCAATGACGCGAAAAGGTTTGACGTCAATGCTTGCAGTAACCATCCCATTTTTACCAAGTTACAATGACAAACGATAGACGTTGCCAAGCCTAAGTTACTGAGGCTAGACGAAGAAGGCCTGATAGCAAGCCAGCAACCGTTTGGGTGTTAAGCTCTTGAATCCGTTACAGGCATTACTCAGAGGGGATCTTATCCCAGCTCCAAGGCCTCGACCCACAAATCCAACCTCGGGCGGACAGAGCGTGCGCCATATCACTGTGTTGGTATGCGGGCCCCAGTTTTGACATGAAAACCGGTGGAGTTATTTACAAGAGGAAACGACCCAAGTCACAGAGACTCATAAACGACTGCTTTTTATTCAAAAACTTTAATTATTATCATTAAATATGAATTTAAATTTTTCAGTATTTTAGTACTACTCATAAAACGTTTATAAGTAGTCTGTCACCTACAGCACAGCAAGAGCTGTCGAATGTTTTTTGAATCAAGTCTAAAGGACTTGTAGAAGCAAAGTTATAGCCGTTTGAAGATTTCGGCCTACTATCATCAAATGGTCAGTCATGCTATACTGACTAACCTATAAGTCTGACATCTTAGCTGATATCAGCAATGGAAAGTCAGAAGTCCGATATCGGAACTCAAGAGAAACGACTTACCTGTAGTCAGTTTCTCAACTTAGTGAAATTCCTCTCCCGATCCCATTCTTATATACCCTGTGAATATGCAATCGATAAGAGGGGGGTGGGGGGGGGTGGGGGTCAAAACATCATTTGTCTCAAATTTGACGCTGATTCCAAATCTGGTCTCTGTTTTCCCGTCCGACGCTTGCTTCACCCGCTAGAGCGATTTTCATAAACATTCTAACTCTGTCGTTTTTCGCCAATCTCCCAAAATCTTAAATGACGCATCACATCTGAACGAAGGCAGATACGAACAAGCCCTGTTTTCCACTGAATTTGTCTCACTCTTAGCTTTCAAACGAGCTATTGCACGACTTTCTACCATCTCTACAACCAAAGTTGGAAGTGTGACAGGAGGGGGTGGGGGTGGGGGTCAGAACTTTTTCTCTCCGATTGAGTTGGGAAGATGTTCCTAGACCCAAAATTGGCCAAAACGTCCGAATTTGCACTCCATTTTCCCATCCGAGCACTCCTTCTGCCCGAAAAACGACTTTTCTCATCCCAAAACCACCAAAACCTGACTTTTTCCAACTCTGACAGTTTCCTGCCATTTTCCTCCCTAAACCCAAGAAAATGAGTCCAAACCGAGCTTTTCACTGCCTTTTTCTCATTCTCAGCTTTCAAATGAGCTATGGCACGACTTTCTACCATCTCTACAACCAAAGGTGGAAGTGTGACAGGAGGGGGTGGGGTGGGGGTGGGGGTGGGGGTGCGGGTGGGGGACCCGTTTCCTCCTCACGGACCCATTCCTCCCAGCACATCCTTGACGAACTCCCTCACCTTCCTTCCAGAGGGTGGGGGTGGGGGCTGAGTTAGCATTTCACATTTTGTCCTTGAATTTGGAATGTGCTTACTACT
>CAJQUW010002974.1:0-18224 GCA_907163375.1 Prostheceraeus crozeri | reverse complement strand
AAAAAATTTAAAAAATATAAAAGTTATATAATTTTAAAAATGGATAAAATTAGAGCTAATAATTTTAAAAGAAAAAATTTAAACAATTGAAGGTTAATAAAAGAATGAAAATATTTGAAAGAAATTCATAGAATAAAAAGAATGATTGTATTTTTAATTGCAGGTGTGGTTCCATTGTTAAAAGGTTAAACCATAAAACGCTAATCTGTGTAAAAGTTTAGAACAAAAATAATCTTTTTTTATACAGGACAGCGTTCATGGGTCAAAGGAGATGTCTTCAGGCTTCGCGACTTCGCCCGTATTGATTGTTTTACCAAAAGTCAAATTTATTTCTATATAAAATTGCCTTTTATTTATAAACTCAATCGTTAAATAATTTTGCGTCATAATTTTAAATTTTCAATGAAAATCGTATGATTCCTGTTTACCTTTATGTTAATAGTGTATCCGTTATATAATATACAAACATTTAATTAATAAAAAAAAAAAAAGAAAGGGGATGGCATCTTTTCTGGGTATTAGGTAGTATCGTTTAACTTAATTAAAAATATAAAGATTGATTACATCGGTCCGCAATAGGAGCAGCTGCTATAGGTAGTTAGTACAGCTAGGCAATATCAATGTGTTAATCACAAACAACGAATTAAAAACAACTACGAAGCTATTCGTAAACTCAAGGAATGATTCTGCAGAACTAAAAAATTTAAAAAATTTCAGATGAAACAAAAAGAAACAAAAAATTGCTAACATAGCTGTTGATGGTTGTATAGTAAACATAATGAAAATAAAAAAATTAATGAAAAACAATTGAGAAATACAGAAGGTATGGCTGTGAGCAACGGAGCTTGGTCTTAGCAAAATTCTAAAATTATATTTTGTAAAATTCTAAAATTTTACATTGTAAATTTCTAAAAAATTATATTTAATAAAAAATTTTTTTTCTATCTGTGAGGGAAAAACAAAAAGTCAAATTATTTCATTATAAAAATGTTTCGCTTATCGAAAAATAAATTTAATTTGATGATCCCCCGTTCTCCCAGAGTTACAATCAAAAAAGATTGGACTATATATGAATTGCTATGAATCCCGGATCTTCCAGTTGAGTAAACACTGGAGGGAGATTTAATCTTTGAAGTTGATAATCAGCAGTAGTTATTTATATATTACCTGATTCATTTTTACACTGTGAATATTCTTTATATAGTGATGCTAAATTTTACAACACCATTACGCAGATACCGATAAATATTACACTAGAGAAATAATTTTTCTCCCAAGTTTATTTACACAAATGCGTTTAGATGTTTGCAACGCAAAATATAGAAACAGAAAACAAATAAGTTGATTCTCCAGGTGTAATTGTGATACAATGCTTAGATTTATAAACAATTGGTGAAAATAATAAAAAGCAATGAAATCGAAAAGGTTGGTTTCATCTGATACTAAATGTCTGGTATAAAATTTTTTATTGTTGAAAAAGATTTTTGAAAATTTTTTTTAACTCACGCTGGAACAGAATGGCCGCAGGAATTGCGATAAAACGATGTAGAAAATATTGCAAAACAATTTAAATAAAACAAATAATGAAGCATATAAAGAAAGACGTGTGAATTTAACAAAAAAGTTAAACAGACAGTAAATTGGTCATTGGTCTCCATTTATTCGGTTTTATTTAGATTATGATAAAATATCATATCAATTGAAAATTTAAATATATATTAATTCAATCGTACAGCAAATAATGAATTAATCTTTTTTTTGGTAAATACTGGAAAAAAAAGCATATTTAAAAATTGATAGACTTGAATGGTGGATTTAAGCATATTACTCCTAGTTTTTGAGGTTTGAAAACAGCTATGGCAAAAAGATTAAATTAATTTTTACTAACAAACCAATTCCAGTTAATTTTCCTAAAGAGAACTGCTTAGTTCGAGTAACTTTTTCCGAACAAAGATTTAACTGACATTTTACTAGTAACTGCGAATACAACCAAGATATTTATTACTAACATTTTCAAAGAAAATAATTCTCCAAGTTTTGATAAGAACAATAATATTTTTCATATTAATACAATTCGAAAGTTTTACAAGTTTTCATTTAAATCAAACTCGATATCCAATTGATCCATTAAAGATTCGATGATACCAATAATCAATTCACTATGGAAGTGATATGATGATTACTCTATAGAAATCTTTGTAGAGAATTTGGAGTACACATTGAACCACAATTAACTCCTTGGAGATTGGAGATCATTTTAGTACTCCAATTTTCTGTTTCGATTTAAGTGCACAATCTGAAGATATTATTTTAAAATGGTTGTGATGTAACATATTAATACACAGAAAAGAAAGATTCCACAAAAAAACTTCATTGATGGCTTATGGTTTATTTGCTAGAAGATGCAAAATATTCTTCATTGAAATTCTGTAATGGAAAGATGGTTAGGATTGGTTAATAACCTGGAGGACCCTTGGGTCCGGATCGCGGCTGAAGCCAGAGGTAGCTTTCGCTCCGATATAGGGTTGAATTTTAAAATTTTTTTCAATAAACTAGAATAGATTACAAATTTTTGTTAACATTAAAAATTCTTTATCTTGATAATTTAGGGGGTTTATAAGGGGGTTCTAGAATAGTTTTTAAATTGTTGTTTGATAACTTTAAAATTCTATATGCTTAAAATTTTTATTAAAAATGTCGCAAGCGATAAAGTAATATTAATAAATAAAATCCTGTTTGAATTAAAAATTAACGTAATATTGGTTGACAAAATATACCCCTAAAACTAATTACTATTATAAAAAAAATAGTATTACAGAAGTAAACGAAGATAGAGAATTATTCAATTACAAGAAGAAAAGAATGGCGGGATTTCTCCCATTATTCCACTAATAATTAGGTGGCATAGCAGCGCAGGAAGTGTTGCAAGGTGGGACTGCTGGTATTGTCCAAGCAGTAATAAAATAAATCTGAGAAAGCATCATTAGAAGAAACAAAAAAACGACATAATACGAGAGTTAGAGAAAGTTTTGCTTGGGGTTGAAGGGAAATTCAGGATGATGTCTTCCAGGGCATTCGCCCGGAAGGGAGTCAATAGGAGTAGTAGATAATTTTATTAGTAATTTAATATTAGTTGATGAAGGAAAAACGGAGTTCTTAAAAAATATTCTCCACAATGTTGTTGGATTTAATTGAAAATTAAAGAAACTAAAGAGGGTTCTGGAATATAATCTATGTACTAGTATGATAAGTAATAATCCTCAGTAACCTTTGGTTTCTTTTCGGGTAAAACAATTATTTTATTTTATCTTTTATAAGTTTTTTATCTTTTAAAATGAATTCTACAAATTCGAAATTTAACTAAATTAAAATTTGCTAATTTAGATTTATGGTATTTTTATTAAACAAAAATAAAAACTCAAACTTGTTCAGCATATTGAAGGTGACAAGAACAAAGTTTCACACCACTTCTGTGGTGATATACAAAAAACATTTGAAAAAATTTCCTGGTTTAGTTGGAGTAAGTATTCGAAAGAATAATCATATTCCTGGTCATTCATATACTGGTCCATGGAAATCGATTGATTTAAGATAGATGAGTATAATAATCGAAACAGGTGAAGAACCAATATATAGAGTGATGCGCCGCTTACAGGCTTGATTTAGCTTATCGGAAATCTTGATCTAAAGTTCTCGTCTTGCAGCTGAATAAGAAGATGATTCAAGAATTAGATAGTATTCAGAATCTACATTTAGAGGAAAGAATTGAAAGGAATGTTTGTGAAGAAAGCCTTTACAAGCTAAAATATTTTTCGGGACGGGTATTTTAAATGAAACGACAGATAAGCTGTCTGAGGAGCATCGCTCGAAGCTATAACTCTGAGAGCAAACGCTCGAACTAATTGCTCTTGAGAGCAACGCTCGAAACTACGAGTCAGAAATCCACAAGGAATATAGAAGGGAAATATCTATTGAAAGTTAAAAGTATTTAATAAAGATGATATTTGGAGTGCTGATCTTATTCATATGCCGAATGAAAAAGATTCTATAAATACGCATTGACGTTTTATAGATTTATCTACACGTTACGCTTGGGTTAAAGCCTTTAAAAACATAAGTGGGGTTATCAGTTAAATTGGCGTTTGAAGAATTCTTTAAAGGAAAGTACGGAGAAAGCCAAAAAAAAATTGTTTGTTGATAAAGGATCGAATTTTTATAACCAGAAACGTTCAAACCATTATTTGAAACTGGTTTTATTCAACTGAGAAATGCAGGGAAGGCCGTAGTGATAAGAAAGATTCAATCCGCGACGTTGTAAAAAAATAAATTATTTCCAAGAATCTTTTACTGAGCAAAGAAATCAGGAAATATGGTTGAATGAAGATATTACCGATGGACCTTGTCGGATGAAGTGTACAATCTAATAACTGTTCCATTCCTGGGTATTGAAGAAACTCCAAAGGAATGCTTCTGAACGGACCCGATCTTGAATACTGAAAGCAAGAATATTCCTAAGAATAATAATTAAGAATGAGAGATAATCCGAATTTGCAGAAACTGTAAGCCGAAATTTAAAATTTGGATGAGATAGAGTTAGAATATTTCTAAATATAATGGAAACAAAATTTGAAAAAGGCTTTGTTGGCTATTGGGACTAAAGAAATATTCGAAGTTTTCTAAAATCAAATCAAAAGTTATCCATCGATTACGCTTATGAAATTAACAGATGATTTAGATGATTGAAAGACATATCAGAGGCCGAGTTTTTATACAAAATGAATTGACATTCTTCGCGCCGTCGTGACTGAGAGCTTTTAACGCGGTTTGAGGTAGGTGTTGCCGCTTTAGAGATCCTAGCTGTCGCTTTGACATGTTATAGATTTGTTTCAATTCTAAACATAAATATCTAAGAATAAATGGTACTCCTTTTTGCTCTAATTTGTACAGAAAACGTATAAACATAATTGACCACCAATAGGTAGTGCCTGGTGTTTGAATTTGAAATGTATTGTATGTTCCCGTTCCAAGTAATTCTTTTACTTCATTTGTAGGTGGAAGCCGGTATGAGTCAAAATAATAATTATCTCCGTTTTTACTAAAGATACCTGCTGACCAATGCACGCCGTTTTGGTCTGAAGTGTGAAGATTCGTTATGAAATTTTCAGTTATTGATGGAACTTTGTTCCGGGAACTGAAGGTTCCTGTTGGCCTATTTCTTAGGAATTGTAATTCGTTTCTCATTAGAACATGAAAATTCTTTATTCCTAATTCATTTGCGATTTTTTTTAAATCGAAATTCGTTGTCGTTTGTGTTCCATATAATTTCAAAAACTCATTTATGTTGCTCATTTTATAATTAAAAATATTTCTTATAGGAATCCCTAGAAGACAGAAGGGAGGGGGTATTGATTTAAAACTGTTCTCTAATGATGTCTTTCCTTACTACTTATTCGATTTTGAAATGATTATATTATAATTATCGGAGCGAAGCTCCTCTGGCTTTAGCCGATTCTAATCTATATTGTTTATATATATATTCAGAATTTTGCTTCATGAACTTCATTTGTAAAATAATGTTTTCATCGTTAAAATGATTGTTTAAAATTGTCATAAACAACTATCCCGCATGTCGCCGTCTATGCGTTCTAAATTCAGAAGAAGAATTTTATTGTCATTTGCTTTTATTGTCAATGCACTCTTATGTGCTTAATCTATTCATGTCTTCACAATGGGAAGTACTTTACTACCCGTATGTGTTTGGCAAAACGCTAAATGATTTTGCAAATCGATTTCTAAAACTGAATTTGAAAATAGACTTTGCAAATGGATTTTGAAAATAGATTTTGAAAACAGATTCTGAAAATAATTTACGTAGGGGTAAATTGAAATGTCAAGAACTTTACGCACGCGTAAGTTGAAATGTCAAAAGTTTACCGATGGGTAAATTGAAATGACAAGATATAGCATGATAATTTTAGGGGAAAGCTGCTAAGACGTTTCTCTCTCTTCAATCTCTGTCTCTCTCTTCAATTATCAGGCAGTGTACGGGTTCATTGAATAATTTTGAGTTTATGAGTTACAATGATCTTCTAGTTCACACAATTAGTACTTTAAATAATGTTGAGCATACAATAACGAAGAATGACTAAGTAATAATTTGCGTCTTCTTAATTTATCATAGTGCTCTAATCTTAATAATAATTGAGAACCATTTCACTTATTTTTAATTGAGATAACGAAGGATATATTCTTGAGGTTTCTTCCATTTCTGAAGTTCCTTCCATTTCTGAAGTTCCTTCCACTTTTGTTTCTTCCATTTTTAAAGAAATATTATTAGTCACATGATATATTTTAAAAACCTGAAAAACGTCTAAACTCATGAATTTGAAATTCTCAACTTTTATGATTTTCGGTGTCCGGTTTTAGATGACCTTGAACGGTCATGATTTAAGCGGGGGTGAAAATCGAACCGAAGGTTCTAGGGCTTCGCGCTTCGCCCGATTGTAATTCTCAAATTTTGAGATTCTTAACTTTTATAATTTTTAGTGTCCTAGAACGGTCATGATTTTCAAGGTAAAAATTGTAATTCACAAATTTGAGATTCTTAACTTTTCTGATTTTTTCGGTGTCCTGGAACGGTCATGATTTTAAGGGAGAAAATCGAACCGAAGGTTCTAGGGCTTCGCCCGATTGTAATTCTCAAATTTGAGATTTTGAAAAATTTGAAAATTGGGTATTTTTAAAAACGCCCAAATCGGAGCGAAGCTCCTCTGGCTTTAGCCGATTTATGAATTTCAGGTCTTCATAAACCATGAAAAAGGGTTCAAATTCATGAATTTATGTATTGTTTTTTAAAAAATACCATTGTGTTGAAAAAATGGTACTTTTTGAATGGACTAAATTCATGAATTCAGGTCTTAAAAACCTGAAAAAGGGACTAAATTCATGAATTTATGTCGTTTTTAAAGATACCAATTTTTTTTATTTTTATGGGTGTCCTGTCCTGGAACAGTCTTTTGACCATTACTCACCCATCACATGCGACGAGCTCGGAGAAGGTACTTGGGATATCCTTTTCAAAGTGAATGGGCTATATTATGGTCGACACAAGGATAATAAAATAGTCTCTCTCTCCATGCATATGGAATCCATCCTATATATTCCAAAACCACCCAACGTGGACGACATAATTGATCAAATCCTTAACAGCAGTGGTACGAAGCGCAAGTCAGAGAAGAATGCTGCATCAAAACGCAAATCAAAGGAAAATTGCTAGTCCTTTCCTAACTCTACCCTATGACAATTCGCTTATGTGCTTTGAGTGTCGTAGACGTGGTCTTATTAGATATATTTTACTTCTTCGTTGCCATCATATCATTTGTGTATTTTGTCGTGAAAAGCATCGATGTAATTCTTCATTTTGTAATATGTTATAGAACGTTTCCCTAGATGTGTAAATTTCCGTTTTAGGATTCTATCATCATTTTTATGGATTGTGAGGGTGAACCTGTACAGGAGCTCAGTGCTATTGCTATGAACAATTGGACATATCAGATTGTTAGTGTCTATCATCAACATGCCAACTGCGATCCAAATGTTGATCAATGGGCGAGAAAACACATTCATGGACTTAATCTGAAATATTTGCAAGACTATGGCTTTCTTGTGAGAGTGCTCTTCTTATTGACTTTAAACGATGGTTAGCTGCTTTCAATGTTATACGCATCTTTTGTAATAATCTGGTAAGGAGAGGAAAGTATTTCCCAATCTAATCATTGATGACTTTTTGCTCCCAACCTTGGGATAGTAGAGTGAATTCAACATTATCATGAAGTCACGAAACGTTTAAGGATTTGTGTGTTCCTATTTTGTCTGTTCGTTGTAGTAGCTTACGTTATAACCAATGCTTCTTTTCGCATTCCTTACCCTCAACACTGCCTAAAAGGTCCTGTATGGTATTCATTGCTCGCTGTATGATAGTTACCAGCTGTATCTATTTTAATCTGTTTCAAAACGATTGATTTATAATGCAAGTGCTATGTTACCGTAATTCAATAAATGTTACTAGTGAGAAGAGTTGTTTTCATGCAATGGATGGGTTAGGAATTAAAGGGCGATCATTTCTTTCTCAAACGACTGCCGGTATACATTACATTCTTTCATAGGCAAAGTTTTAAAAGGAGCTGTTCAAGATTATGTGATAAATTTTCATAAAGATGAGACCGACATCGAAGCAGTGGTCGATGATGCTAGCACTCTTTTTCTAGAGTTAATGAATACATTCTCTGATAGCATTGTCAGGGCGCGATTAGTTGCGAAAATTAAGTTTAGTCATTTTGGAAAGGAAGAGGTCGAAAGTCGATCTTTCCATTTTGCTTCTTATTCAATGGAAGTGGTAGATCACCCCGAAGAATTTTTTAAAAGACATATGATAAAAATTGCTGAACGTCTTAACGCATTTAACCATCATGGTAGCAGTCTAGTGATTGAAGCGATTTCAGATATTCACATTCAACTTTTCTATAAAGAAAAATTGAAAATGCAGTGGTACTTGATTGTAAGCACAACTGGTTTTCGAGCTATGGTCTGCTCAATTCTCGAAGTTTACAGTTGGCGGAAAAAAGTTCTGGAAGCCAGTGAATTTTCTTAACTAAAATTTTGTGTTGTTCTTATCTTATTTTGTACTAGTTTTCATATTTATCTATATATTTATGTATCATCGTTGTCAATGGATTAAAAAAGCAAGTGCTATTGAACAACAATGATCAATCTTATATTTTCATGAAAGCGCGCACAAAAGAATCGTTCGGAGAATGTAGTCAAGTACTTGGTTGGCCGCCCTTGGCTTAATAACAGCTCTGACAACGACGCCATCATTAGGACTGGACAAGGTGTGCTACAACGATCGACCGTGATATTGCTCCATGGCTTCACTCAGCCACCCGAAGAACAGAAGTCTCTTTGTTAGAGGGGCGCTGACTTTTGACCGGGGAGTCCACACTTGCCAAAGAAGATGCTCAATCGGGTTGAGGTCCGGCCTGAAGCCACCCTTAATTTTGACTGAGTTTCAGTGATAGATGCGCTCTGATTGCTATGGTATTGATTCTGCAGGCTGTCAGTGTGAAGTAAATTCAATCTTTGAATGTGCATAGAAACCATCACTACTAAATGAATTGATGCTAAGACATTTGCACAATGATTGTGATAAACATTCAAATTTTTGAATTCAAACGATTCTATTGTTAGTAAGAAATTAAAACCTCATTATTCATCATCATGAGTGTCCGAGTTGACAACGGTAACAGCGCGTGTGTCATCGTTGACCGCATCAATTCGGGACAGTCGCAACGACAAGTGGCTGTCGCCAGTCTGGGGTGTCAGTCGAGGAGCAGTGGAGCTAGAAAGCTATCTCAATCTATCGCGTTTTCCCACCGGGCGATTACAAGTGTTCACGTTCCTCGGAGTGGCAGACCTCGGCCAACTTACTACTGACCGAGATGACCGAGGAGCTTTGTTCGGATGAGTTTGAACGACCGGCGGTTTATAACGGCTCGTCCGATATTCTACGGGAAATCTCTGTCCCAGCAATTATTGCGTCGATATCACCACGCGCACTGTCCAGAATCGGACTAATGATAGTCCAGGTTTCTGTATGGGCGTGTCGCTCGCCAAAAGCCCCTAATCCTCTCCGACAAGAACCGTACTTGGCCCGACTGACCTGGGCCAGGAGCATCTTAGCTGGAGCGACCAACAATACGAGCGCGTTTTGTGGTCGGACGAAATCCAAGTAGTCAAACTGTTGATGGCAATGATGGACAAGTCATTGTTCGTCGTCGCGCTGGTTGAGAAGAAATGAACCCTGCCTGTCTCGTGACCGAACGTGCGTGATAGCCATGGAAGGTGGCAAGCATCATGGTATGGGGCTAGCATGTCGGCACTCGGACCAGCGTCCCTATCCGGCGGTGGACGGCGTAATGAACCAATACCGAATATCGAAATATACTGGAAGAGACCATGCTAACCAGTTAGCACAAACCATGTTTGCCAATGATCCAATGGATCTTTCAGCATGACAATGATTCCAAAACAACACGGCCAGGTCAGTCAAGCAGTGGATCAATGACCAGAGTTTTCAGTGTCTTTGGTGGCCGGCCCAGTCACAAACCTCAACCCGATTGAGCATCTTTTGGGCAAGTGGTGGACTCCCCGGTCAAAAGTCAGCGCCCCTCTGAACAAAGAACTGTTTCGGGTGTGATGATGTGAAGCATGGAGCAATATCACGGTCGATCGTTGTAGCACCTTGGTCCAGTCCATGAGGCGTCGTTGTCAGGCTGTTATTAAAGCCAAGGGCGGCCCAACCAAGTACTGACTACATTCTCCGAACGATTCTTTTGTGTTTCATGAAATATAAGATGATATGTTGTTCAATAGCACTTGCTTTTAATCCATTGACAACGGATGATACATAAATATATAGATAAATATGAAAATAGTACAAAATAAAGATAAGAAAACAAAATTTTAGTTAAGAAAATTCACTGGCTTCAGACTTTTTTCCGTCACTGTATATTCCTTCTGTACATGCGTCTATTATTTAGAAAAGGCTAACAAATTCATATCCTCAAAAAGACTTGCTATAGACATCAGTAACGGTGAAACTATGTGTTGCGATGTATGTAAGCGAAAGGATGGAAATGAAAAGCGCATCTTCAAGAGATGTAAGCATGCTTTTTGTCAACGCTGTTTCATACGTAATTGCATTCAACTTTGCAAATGTAACCACTGTGATATTGCTCATTTCGAGTGTCACTTATGCCGCAATAGTTAGTACCTATGCAAATGTGGTAAAGACAGGTTTTAGCAAAGACTAACACGGAAAATGGCGAAACGTAAAATGACGAAACGTAAAAGTCAAAAGTCTTCAAAGTTTTCTTCAGCCATTCAAGCTCTCCGACGAATGAAAGCAAATCAGCGATACAATGCTATACGACATGCTAACGATAAATTCATTCGTGAAATTATTTCTCATGTGAGAAAGTTGAGGACGAAGAAATTAGCACCAAAACAACGAAAGTTACTTAAGCGATATGCTACGAAATTGCGTTTCATCTCCAATCCTAAAGTCACCCTTCAAAGAAAGAGGGAAACTCTAACACAAAAGGGCGGTTTCCTTCCAGCGTTACTATCGATGCTAGCTCCTATCGTGGGCAACGTATTGGGTAATATCTTTGGCTCTAAGCGTTAATTATGCAAATGTTGAATCTCAAAGCATTATAATGGATTTCCGACTTCAATGTGATAAAGTTCTGACTGTATCAGGTCCATCTCATGCAGGTAAAACTGTTTTCACGCTGAATTTATTGGATAAAAGAAGGGATTTGTTTAAGGAACCTATCAATCGAGTGATTTGGTGTTATGGTATTTATCAACCGTCGCTGTTTCAGGAATTGCAAAGTCGCAACTTTATTCGACATGAAGGAATTATTGCAGTGGATAAACTTCAGTCTAATGATGTTGTTGTATTGGATGATTTATTAAAAGAAAGTAAGAATTCAAAAGATGTTACAGATATGTTCACTCGCGCAGCACATCATAAAAGGTGCTTTATCATCTATATCACACAAAATTTGTTTTCTGATGGAAAAGAAGCTCGTACACGAAACCTGAATACACACTATTATGCTATTTTCAAGAATCCGCGAGATAAAAGTCAATTTGAAATTTTAGCGCGACAAGTTGCACCCAGAGGATCAAAAAGCCTTAATTGAAATTTTTCAAGCAGCTATCTGAAAAACCACACGGTTACTTATTCATTGACTTTACGCAAGAGTGTCCGGAAGAATTTAGATTTCGAAGTGATATTTTGAAAACTCCCATGATTATCTACAAACTATGAGTTCTTATTCTCGCATGATTGTTATTCCTCAGGATGAATATGTACAATTGACTGCCATGCAGCAAGTAAAGCAACCTCTTGCAAGTCAAATGTATAGGAAAGAAATAGATTATCAGCAAAATGTTCACATCAAAGATCCACATCGTGCTGTATTATTACAATCGGAAACTGTTGAGCAACTAAAAAATTTGAAGAATAAGATGCGTGACTCTGTATCGACTGCTACACCTTTAGCATCTCGCGCACATGCCATATCTCTTTTCAACAGTATTGAACCCCATCTCAATGTAAATGATAGAGGAGAAATCATTACAGATGAAAATAAAGTGAGTGATGCTTCACGTTATGAAGACTTGATTCAGTATGCGACACGTAGAAAGCGCCGTCAGGGCTATGTTTCACCTGGTTGGTCATACTTTCTTAAACTATTGAAAAAGCATAATGTGCCAAAATTTGCTTTGAATAATGAGACATTGAAAGAACTTGATTCAACAGTGGCTACTGCTCCAATGCTTCAGACGATGAAAATGCCAACAAATTGGTTTAAGGCGTCACCTGCTACATCCCCTCCCACACTCACTAAGCAAACAAGAGGAAGAACTCGTCGTAGATCTACGCCACCACTAAAACTAGTAAAAGGAAAACGTAAAACAGCTCCTCCCAAGAAATACATGTTCTCAGACTATTAATATGAAGCAGATGTGTTGCTTGCCATGTAATGAGCCGCCAGAGGTGAATGTCGTTGTCACTTGCACTTGCTGCGCCAGCTCTCACAATGAAACCCCTAAGCAATGTGAATACGATCGCAAAACCGCTAAAGCTAAATGCTGCAGTTGTTGTAAATGTAGAAAGGCAAGAAAGCAAAAAGATGAGAAGGAGGAAAAAGAGTCAGTCGTCATCGACTGAACGTTGCTGAAGTCCAATCATTATGATGTTAAAACATCCGGCAGGATTTGCATCTATCAAGAAATTATCAAAAAGCGAGTGGTCTTCCACAATCACAGTGAAAAGATGGTTTTTAAAGGGTCCAGGATACCTATTACACATCCACAAACAGCGAAAAAGAATCTAGTACCGCACCCGCCATTATATTGTTCATGACATCGATGATACTCAGATTGGCGAGCAGATTTAGTGTGTATGTTGCCTCTCAGAATTTTCAAAACATAACTCGCGAGGCAATAATTTTATGTTTTAACCGTCAATTGAGTTTTTCTCGGCGTTAGATGCGTGGGCTCATACCTTTAAAAACTAGAAAGAGAGAAAGGGAAAGGTGAGTAGCAAAAGCATTCCAACGCAATTTTTCGAGGAAGGTCGGGATTTCCAAAAAGGAATTCAAGAGTGATCGAAGGAAAGGAGAGTTTGAAAATCAGACAATGGTGAGAGAGATTATTTGAGAGAGCATGACATTGAGAGTTGTTTAGTTGTTTAAAGATGTGCCTATAAAGCTGCACTCGTTGAACGTTTTAATCGCACATTAAAAAATCGCTTTGTGGCGCGACATTGTTACTGCAGACTTGACACAAAATGTTGGACAAAGGTTTCGTACAAGATACATCTCCATGATCCTACAATCACTCTGTGTTGCATCTTTCGCTTATTGGACTAAGACCAGTAGATGGTAAATGCTGACCATTGTAGATAAAGTGCGCTGAGAATTCATTCCAGACGGTTAAACCGCACTTCATGTGCTGAAAGTGATGTGAAAGATTGTGATGATAAAGTTTTCCGTTTATCAAAAGTGAAGAGATGTTTTTGCTAAAAAGGGTACCTTCCGAAATGAGTGACAGAGGAGGTATTTTATCAGCTATCCAAGGATTGATCACAATAAGACTCTCGGACCACCTGAACGCAAGTTTGAATGAGATTACGACAATGAAGAAATTGAGGGTAGCTTTTACCGCGAATGAGATTTGTGTAATGGGTGAAGTCATTGAGAAAGTGTAAACATATTTGGTAGAGAAGAAAATCATTCGTTGTAAAAAACGACAAGGTGAAGGAATGGTTGTCTTGTTAAATGGACTGGAGATATCCTTCGAAGTATGAACGCTCTTGGATGCGTCGTGCCGACATCTTTCATCTTAAGTGATCGACCAGTGATTCTATGCAAAAGTTTGTAACTAACAAATGTTTAAGGTTTGAGCTATGAGATCCAACTTCTGCAAGATGCTCATTTTATTCACGACCTCCTCAATGTAAGTATGTGGAGGACAAATTTACAGCGGCGCTCGCCGCCAACGTGGAGGGGTAGCTTATACTTGGTGCACTGGAGAAATCTGTTGTTTTTTTTTTTTTTTTTCTAGCACTCTCATATCCCTATGTCGGAAGATCTTTAACACACGAAATGTTTTTAAGTAATGTCCGTTCGTAGGACTTTGCTGGGTTGAATGTTGCTAGTGGAGTGATCTTTCCAGAGGTAGAAGTTTTAAGAGCAGTTTCTTGAATTCGTAGGAGAAGGAAACGCGGTTTAAAAACATTGAAGCAGACCTTTGCTAGGGGTTCAGCTCAAGGAGAAGAAATCGCCCTAAAACGAATGAATAAAGGACGAAGGAAAACTCGCGAAGGAGCTGGTTAAGGGCTGATCTTTCAGTCAAAAGGCATTCACGCAAAGCCCGTTCGCGCAGTAGGCTCTAAATCATTCATCAGGCGCTAAAACGACCGACGCTTCTGTTCCATAACTTCTAATCATGGAGTTGTAAAATTTCCGGGTTTTGTTTGCTTCTTGTTTGATAAAACAAAAGCCTATACTGAGGACAGATATTCTTAGTATCAAGCTTATATTGTAAGAATTAGTTCATCCATCGAACAGTCTGGAGAAGGTGATGCTCCTCCATGTGAATTGTTGTTATTCGCTGGTGGTAGTGATGACTACATAGATTAAGTGAGTTATGCGTGATGAGTGTTCGATTTGAGGGTTTAGAAGTTCAGCAAGCAGATGGAAACTGCGCTTATTGACGATACACATGTAAGTTGGAATTTGTCATGAACAAAATTTACCATTGAGATTACATTACTTCGCGATGTTTCTCTAACGATTGGAGAGGCAATCAGGTTGAGTGTGTGGTGCAAAGCGATTTATCTCGCTATAAATCATTATATTTGCAATCATGGTTATCACTGAGTTTCATCCAAGCAGACACAAAAAAGTCATATTGGAAGCCATGTGGATGGTACAGAGATGAAAGCAGGAAGAATTTGATGCTGAAACAAACAGTGGATTGTAAAGCGATCTGACTTATGATTAAAGATAGTAAAGTATGTCAAGCTATATGGGTCCGCTGAATTTAGGACTTCTTTGTAGACAGTCATAGTTTTTATATCTCTTGTAATACCAGCATTGCGGACTCAAGCTGACGAATTAGAATAAGCCTGAAAATTTGTCGCTGAATGCATTTGCTAAAGTTGACAAATTTTTAGAATTCAATGTGGGTTGGATATTGGCACTTTACTATTGTCGATCGAGGTTAGAAGAGTACCGAACTCGCCAAGTGTCATTAGAGGACATGCATGAAGGGTCTTAAACCTAGCCAGAAATGGACGCCATTTACCCCATTCAGCATTAGAGACGCAGAAAAGCTTTCTCAATCCTATACTCAATTTTCGAAAGAATCAGAATGTGTTTCAATGAAACGATGGCCTCGTTTCCTTCGGAGAAGCACCGCGAGAGCTGCCTCAGATGGTGCGTGCTGGGTTGGGGAGGGTGGGGGGAATGGCAATGGTTTGTGAAAATGATGCATTATTAGATGGTAATATTAAAGACGCATCCTCTATTACAATTTTAAACACATTCAAATAGTTAAGGTTGGAAATTGGCTTTGACTTGGTTGTAATCGTTGGTGTGAGTATCCTGGTCCAACCCTACAACCAGATTTTTTGCTTCGCGTGATCGCCAATTATGGCGCAGTTATGTTGATTTTCTATGGATTGTCTTTGGCTATTTACTCTAAGTACCGGATGAACCAACGGACTGACTATGAAAGCGTTTAAGAGATGGATAATACTATTTAATGCATTTGAATTTTGACTGATGAACAGCGATGTATTATGTGCAACCTATCGTCAAAGCGGAAACGTGCCTCATAATATGTCGTGATTTGGTATTTTGACGTTTGTGCAAAAAGAACACTACCTGAGACGCGATCAAATGTATTTAATTTATGCAGTCTTCGATTCAGAAATAATTGGAAACTACAAAGTATCGTGATGCGGTGATTCGTCAGTATAATCGTTTAATGGTGTTGTTTGACTGCTTGGACGCTATTAAAAATAAAGTAGACAGCGTAATGGCAGTGACGATAGCGACGTTGAATAGCTTTTCGATAATGGTCTTTGCGGCTCGATCCTTTCCTCCTGCAGTAATTCATATCCCTATCTTTATTGTGCTGAAAGCACCCAATTCGCCAGAATTTTAGAGAGCCGGGTGAGGACATTGGAAAAAGCGTGATCTGTTATTGGAGAAAGACCAGGACGTGGAGTGAAATCTATTTGACTCTCTTGCGTAAACTCTCCAAAATTTTCTATACCATCCACTGCGTGGTTGAGAAAACATGACTGCGTCTCAATATCAGCGAAATGTGAACGCGCGATACTACAACTTCCACTTTCATCAACGTGTGGTAGCTTTGGTGACTGCGTACTTTCATTCTTAAAACGTTTACATGTATGCTCGATTTGTATGTCTGTTTATGAATGCGCAAAACTTTTCATGTTAATGCCATCACTCTAGATGAAAACAGAATGATTTGTTATGTTCTATCACTGATTTGAAATTAAAAACCTCATGTTGGAAAAAATTGTTTTTTGTATTTTACATCCGCTGGGTCCTTAAGTCATACTCTCCATGAAGATAAGTCTTAGAGATCACTATTTGCGGTGTACAAGAGATGTTTTAGTCCAGTGAATGATCACTTTACTATTTTGAAAGATTGCAACATGCACAGGTAACCAACAAAACTAATGAGAGAGCTGCAGGAAAAAGTTCGGGTTCATAACACAAACTGTAACTGCTGGTACGAATCTTCAAATATGATAGACTGTCACTCAATTGAGTAGAGATCACCATATTGTCCACAGTCAGATTCGACATCACACACCTCTCCCTCTTCCATATCCGAGTGTATGTAGCTCTTAAGCGCATTGATGCGCCGCAAAGTATGAGGGAATGGGCACCGAGAATCTGTACAGTTCCCATTGGGAAGAGTTGAAGTTCCGTGAATTGTTCATCTTCACCACTAACATTTGAGGTCGGCCCGGGTATACTTGCTGTTTGGAAGGTGTTGGTGTAATGTTGTGAGATCGATTTTGGTGTAGAGTCTGAAGCGACGGAGAATGTTGACGATGGTGTAGCGATGGCGCTTCATGATGAAAAAAAAGAGTAAATTGAGCGATGTACCTTCCTTTTATATTTTCCCAACTACTTGATGGAAATGTGAAAGTTGTATGGAGTGTGGGAATGATAGAGTTGAATTCGCCGTTTGTTGGACGCGGCAACCAGATGCGATTTCAATACGGTGAATGTCTTTTCATATAGAAGTATTTCAAGCCTTCATGATATGATGTTGAGATATTGAAAAATGACGATTAGTTAAAGCAAACTCTCTTCTCTCATTTCCAGTTGAATCTTTGAAATAGACGTTTTCGTCATGAATCCGTTTAATTTACGTGTGTAGGGTATCTAATTTCCAAATCATGGTGGCGTGGTAGTTATGTCTGATTAAGATTTGCATAGTAGGGCGATGAACTCACGACGATATAAATGTCAGGATGGAGCGTTGTATGTATCTTCTCTATTCTTCCCAATTGTATTTGCGAAATAAGAAACAGTTTGCGGAATGAGAATGGCAGATTTGAATTTCATTTCTGTAATGTTGAAGCAAACTTGATCACCCAAGGAGATGAAATCTTAATGTTTCAATAATATTCCAAATCCCTCATGTATCATGTAAGGTTGACAAATTGTCGCCATGTTAATGTAATTCCTTTGATGTATGACCATGAGAATTTTTGAAATGTACGTTTCATTACGATCAACTTGATATATTTTAGAGAGTCCAAAATCCAAGTTTCATGCTGCTTATGCAAAGCGCAGATCAGCAATATCAAAAATGTCGTTTTTTCATATTTTGCTTAGCAATGCGGCTGCAAATAGATTTGCTAGTAATCGAGCCGCACTCTTTTCTCTCCCATTGATCTTGCGAAACAGCTAACTGGAATGATAGGGAAGTGGGTGTCACTCAACTTGTTCATAGCAACTGTGTCTATAATTTTGATCATGAGGTGATGACTATTAATATGAGCCGTTCGCTGCTTAACTATGGGAAAAGGGCTG
>CAJQUW010002973.1:0-104219 GCA_907163375.1 Prostheceraeus crozeri | reverse complement strand
ACAGAGCCTCCTCCATTGAAATGTCCTTTGAGTCAATCCCATTGTCCACTTCAGACGGCGCTTCATTTTATCATAAACGCTCTTCACTGGATCCGGGCGGATCTCACACCGGATGAGAGTGCAGCCCCTGGACCCGAGTGATATCTCTGCTGTAGGAACTATGAACAACTACGTTGACTAGCTGATTGTCGCCGTGGTGGTTAGCCTTCCCACCACCGCTATTCATCACACCGTCAACAATGCACTCTCAGCTGGGAGGACTACACAAAAAGACTATATAGATCTAAACGTGCACCGTCAACTACCAGCTGCACACTGACTCACTGAATAGCTTCGAATGATGCTTCATCATATTAGTGCTCAACAAGTATTTCAGTACTTATGTGAATTTAAGTTCGGCTATTTTAGTGCTCTTCTGTTTAGTGCTCAGATTCAGACTTAAATAGGACTTAACGATTTACAGTGGACGTCCATTGAAACTCATCAAAATGTACCCAGTTTTGTCTGAACAGTAGTAGAGGTAAAAACTACCTACAAGTTTTTGTGGACAGGATGATTTGCCACAAAGAAAATGATGCGCAGCTCTTTTATATTTCTTTATACTTTATTAAGACATTTACAGTAACGCTGAGTGGAAGCTGCACGCTTTCTTTACAATGGACATTATATTCTATTTTCAAGTGATGCTTATCAATTAGTGTCAATTAAACTATAATAATACAACAAGATAAGCGTAAAACGATAATAGATAATACAACAATTAACATGAAATTTCTGGTTTTGTGATCAATTACTTCAGATCATCTTATATTGTACGTGTCTTGAGTCAGTTTTACATTCTGACATAATGAAATCACTACTCCACAGCTGATTTTTTATAAGTTATTGCTCCCGTAAACATCACTCTCAGAAATTAATTAAAGACATGGTCATTATATTCTGATTCTGTCATCATGAAAAAAACATCAAACCATTGAGAAAACAGATAGAATGCGTAGCATAAAGATTTTGAACATAAAATCCGAGACAGATAAGCGGATGTACAACATCTAAGGTGGTAAGACAATTGTGGGCTGCAGTAACATCGCTCATGGGACGACGGCGGAAGTGCTAGAGATACAGTATGAAGCACTGAAGAAATCAACTGGATTAAGACTATTTGAAGTAAAATGTTTGATGTGACAAGCATGAAAGATTGATTAAAGCTGACTGTTGCTGGAGATGCTAAAGTACAACACATTTAAGTGCATGAAGAATGAGAAATTCAGTGAATTAACCTACTGGCGATTAAGTTAAGGTGCAACACAACATTCCAACAAGAAGATTTTTATCCATTTGCATTTTGATCGGCTATCGGCAAAGAAATGAGGCATTATTTGATTGAATGAGTTCAAATTGAAGGCAATATTTGGCCGTGGACACGAGCTGAAAGGACAACGGCACCAAAACATGCAGACTTTCACTGATTTGCTGTACACTGTAAACCGTTCAATACCAATCACATACGAAGGATGTATACCAAAATATTTTTTTGGTATATTTCTGTATTCTCTTGGTATATATTTGTATGCTTTTCGCATGTTATTTCAAATGTGGTGTGCTTTACATACTAAAGCCATACCATCACAATGTTAAAGCAGAGCATCAATGATTTCTAATAAATGTATGTGTTGATTTAGGGCCTTTTGTCAATAAAGATCACACTAATGTTACTACTGTTTTGTTGACATTTAATAGTCAAACTTACAATACTGAATTTGATTTTAATACATGTAAGTCTAAGGCATTTCATGAATAGTCAATAAGTATTCAACCATCAACAATTATGCATTATGTAATTTTGAAATTAAGCATATTATCAATCCGAAATAAAAACACATTATAATTCATGAACGCAAATATAGTTATGTTTGAGAGATATAAGTCAACATTATTTCACGAAAGGTATCATTAGGATGAATTGACGTCTTTTAACTTGGTTCATAAAGGAGAGGCAGCTAAACGTCATGTTAATGTTGTTAGACAGGTAGGAACGACGACAATCTCATGGAGCACAAAATTCACAAAATATCAAATCTAGTTAAATATCACTCTATCAAACAAAAAATATTCACGACTGGTGTTACCGAAAAAAGTCATTTGGCAGTAGTATGTAATACATATATATTTGCTATGTGACTTAAAGCTGCACATACGAAATGCATACCAGAGGCATACGAATAAGGATGAATTTGCATCGGGTCTCGTATATAAAACATACCAACAACTCGCATTTCAGTGTAAAACAGCCAATCACAGATAGAATAGATCGTATCGCTGCATAACAATCACATACGATTAAAAAGCAAGATATTCAGCGGATACCAAATATTTATTAGATAAATTGCCAATATTTCGCCTTACGGCTTTATTAAGGCACAATAAAGACAGAGAGAATGGCGAGGTATTTATAGAAGGACTAAAAAGAGTTCACAGTTCACAGCAGGGTGCACACAGGCTAAGAGCAAGCTATATGGAAAAATCAACATGACGTCCATGACAGCCGTTCATCAACATGCCGTCGTGGCGACTGATGTAGAGAGCTTCCACTGCTCTTCTCTTTTGATTATTGCTCAAGCCTCGATGAACTATCGACCAGCGAACCTGAGATTCAGGCGACGAGGTGCTGTGCTTCTCCAAGAAATGTTGATGCACAGCACTGTTGGCCTGAGAAAAATGCTCTCGAAGACGCGATTAAATGCAGCGGCTTGTTTCACCTATGTATACGGCATCACATTCCGTACATACGATTTTATAAATCAGATTCTTAGAATAACACCGATTCGCATGCTCTCCGATGCTACAGGTCTCACAGTTGTCATTGCATGTTAATCTCTGTTTCGGGTGATGAAATATCTTGCGTAGGGATTTACCAGAATCAAAGTATAGTGTCACATATTCCGAGAGAGATGATCTTCGCACAGTGTTGATCACAGTGTGAAAAATATTGACATTGAAGATATCATCGATCTTACGAAGCTCGCCTTGTTTTCCAACACTATTTTACATGATAGCAAACAATATAGTCAAATTAATGGTTTGGCTATGGGAAATTCGATGGCTCCTCAGCTGGCGATTATATACATGAATTCGCTGGAAGAGCGGATACTTAATTCATTCAATGGTGCAGTCTAATGGAAGCGGTACATTGATGATTGTTTTATTTTTTGGTCTTCCGATATTTCCATTGAGGACATTTTACCTGTTGTTAATGGTTTTTCTGCTTGCATGAAATTTACAATGGAAATTCCTAACAATGGTATTTTACCATTCTTAGATACCGAAGTCTATGTGGAAAATGGACGCTTCCAAACCAGACTGTATATGAAGAATATACACAGTGGCGCTTTGTATCCTTGGGATTCTTTTTCTCCCATGTCTATCAAAAGAGCTATAATAATTGGTGAATTGAGGCGAGCAGACGCACGATCGACTACTTACGATAACAGGAAATACTCCAGGAATCTGGTAATTGATCGATTGAGGAAGAATGGATATCCATCTCGTTACATACGAAAAATACAATGGCAATATTATAACAGGCCTAGTCGGACCGCTAAGAAGGATAATGATGGTCGTATATTTATTCGTTGTCCATTTGTTGAAGTTTCAAAGCGGTGGATGATCAACACTGTGCGAAGATCATCTCTCTCGGAATATGTGACACTATGCTTTGATTCTGGTAAATCCCTACGCAAGATATTTCATCCCCCGAAACAGAGATTAACATGCAATGACAACTGTGAGACCTGCAGCGTCGGAGAGCATGCGAATCGGTGTTATTCTAAGAATCTGATTTATAAAATCGTATGTACGGAATGTGATGCCGTATACATAGGTGAAACAAGCCGCTGCATTAAATCGCGTCTTCGAGAGCATTTTTCTCAGGCCAACAGTGCTGTACATCAACATTTCTTGGAGAAGCACAGCACCTCGTCGCCTGAATCTCAGGTTCGCTGGTCGATAGTTCATCGAGGCTTGAGCAATACTCAAAAGAGAAGAGCAGTGGAAGCTCTCTACATCAGTCGCCACGACGGCATGTTGATGAACGGCTGTCATGGACGTCATGTTGATTTTTCCATATAGCTTGCTTTTAGCTTGTGTGCACCCTGCTGTGAATTGTGAACTCTTTTTAGTCCTTCTATAAATACCTCGCCATTCTCTCTGTCTTTATTGTGCCTTGATAAAGCCGTAAGGCGAAATATTGGCAATTTATCTAATAAATATTTGGTATCCGCTGAATATCTTGCTTTTTTAATCATTATCACCGGATACGTGGAAAAAAAGCTCTCTGGATCATCACATGCGAAAGTAAGTGAGATTTCGTATGAAAAACATACCAGATCTCTGTAAGCATACGAGAATCTCGTATCAGATGTTAGTTTCACATTGTATGTGATTTTAGTATATGTTTATATATAATTTTCGTATCCAGCGATTTACAGTGTACTTTTTATATACTATATTAACACCTACTATTTTTCTTAAATAAGTAATTTTCCTTAAGCTTTGAGGCTAGGCACAAATACCTTGTATAAGTGTGTAATTATCCCTAAATATGAATCATCACATTTTGATTTGTAATCACCTTAGCCTTATCCCATGCCAGAACACCACTGAATACCCCTAGACGCAGTTTTGCTGAGGTCCTCTTGAAACTTAGGGGCACGACCTCCGCTTATTTTGACTCTTCTCAAATTTAGCGTTTATTCAAACTTTTCAATAACGGCTGTCGTATTTGCGCTAATGGTCATACTAATTTATGACCCACTTGTATACCCGAAAGCGCTATCATATTACTGATTTTTTGTTCGTCGCATTAAGCAGTTGTGAAATGTGAATATAGTATGTGCACTGGAAATTACATAAGTTCTGAAGATGGCTTGTGTTATGAAAAGTGGGCTTATGTCAAAACTGCATAATTTAGATGACTTTTAAATTTTGCAATCGTTGTAGCTGTCGTTATTAGTTTGCTCTCCTGTCGAGAATTTGCTCTTGTTTTTTTGAAATACTTGATAGTCGTTAAGGCGATTTATAGCATAGTTTCGTTTTGCGTACCTTCGATGTGATGTAATATTGTTTTGCCCAGCGGACTAAGCACATCAAAAGTACCTAGAATTTCGAAAATTATGTTTTTGTTTAATTATTTGGCGGTAATAATTACTTCAATTTGTCATGAAGTTAAATAATTACATCAATCATCAATAACCTATAAAGATGTGTGTGCATACGCAATAGTCCGACTTGTACATGCCTCATCAGCACCATTAATGGAACAACCAATAGCTCCAATAGCGTGCGGTCGTGTTTCTGCTGGTCTCTCTCGATCCTATTGATTTCCTGGTTGTAGTCTGGCCGTTACTTGGTGTTTTTCGGCAATTTTTGGATCATTGTGTTGCTGCAGCTCTCCTCTCCATCTCTATTGCATCGGATTGAGCCTCTTAGCTGCCCTTCATGTGTTTTTTTGAGTTCTTCGTTCTCGTCGGTTCCAGTCTCTGAGTGGTTATCACCCCATACATTAACTTCTTGCCCGCTCGCACGACGTGCACAGCCGGCGTGACATTGTCACTTGTATTTGTCTGTCGATCTTTTGACGTCACAAATACCAGACACGTATTTGTATATCTGGACCAGAATTTACTTTATTTAGAAGATTGATATTTGGAAGAACTGTTGGTATAGTGGTGTATCGGTTGCCGCAGCTGCCTTTGGGTACTGTTTTTCGTTCTGGGTTCGAGTCTGATTTGAGACGCTTTTACCGAAATGGCGAATATTAGTTCTGATTATATTTTGAATATGTCTGATGACGATATCTTGTCACGCAAAGGAAGTATTACGAAAGGTGAATTGTTCAAAGCTTTCCTTTCTTTACGAAAGGAAAATTCTTCCCTAAAGCAACAATCGAATGGAGATTTCGACAAATTCATTGAAATTATGGAACGAAAATTGGACTCGGTACTCGAAAAACTTTCATCAGTTGCTGAGGACAACAAGCGTTTAAGTACAAAAGTGTCAGATCTTGAGAATAAATTGACTGTTCTACAGAGTCAGGAGGGATCGAAATATTCCGATCCGTTGATTGAAGCAGAACAGTGTGCCATTCGCAGAAACAATTTCCTGATTTCAGGGGTGACAGAGTTGTCATCTGGATCTGTTGATGATAGAAAAGAAAGTGACAGAGCGTTTATTAACAAACTGCTAAATGATATCGGTATCGGCTTTGACATTGTCTATTCCTTTCGTCGTATTGGGAAACCTAGCTCCAATAGACCACGATTGGTGTTAGTAATGTGTAAAATGGCTGAGCAGAAGTTCTCTGTTTTGAAGTACAGCAAGGCACTCCGTAATTTTGTCGACTACCGAGGTGTGTACATCAACCCGGATCTCACAAATATTCAGCGATATGAAAGCAAAATGCTGCGTGATGAATTAAAGCGAAGGAAGGACTTAAATGAAGATGTTGTAATATCTCGCGGTACACCAACGTTCAAACGAATGGGAGCGTAGATGTCTGTCCCAATCTTTACTCTGCCAGTTCGATCTTGCAGGAAGTTTTTAATCCAGAGGAGACAGCTGCTGGGAAATTGATGGTCTTTAAGCTTGCGAATGAGCAGCCTGTGATCTATTGTATCGAACGCTCGTGAGAGGTCAAAACTCATTAGGGCAGATCCAAAAAGCAACTTATCGTCATTGATTCGGCTGATATTCTCAATTACATCAATTATAGCTGTTGTTGTAGAATGCGAGGGGCGGAAGCCATGTTGGTGAGTCAGGAAGCGCTCATTCTGCGTTGCGAAGCATGGTCTAAGCTCAGCATATTTGTCACCCTGATCCAAGCATGCATTGTCACAGCAATGAAAATACTTCTTTATGGTTTCGAAGGTATTTCTTGACATAGCTTCAGCAACAAATGCATTGCACGTTTTACTTGGATTCTGCAAAACAGCCGCCATCGTGGAATGCTGACATAGAATAATGATAACATCAGAATCGCAATGAAAGTGCGGATGTCCTCATAATTTACAAAAAAATCATGATCGCCTTTACTGTGAGCATAATTCATAGTCATGTCAGCTAGGTATCGACATAAGTCCTCATCATCAATAGAAAGTTTGCTTTGATCAAAGCAGAAATCATTCAAGGGGCTGCTTATGTCGGACTTCACCCACTTCCTTTCAATCTTTCTTCTTTTCGGGGGAGATGCCACCGGTTCTCCGTCGTCATCGTCCTCATCACGCAGATTATCGCTAAGAGAACGACTAGTTCCGGACCTTTCCATGACAATGGCATCAGCCTCGGCATGAAGTTGGCGTCCGCTCAGATTTTCCAGGTTATGACATCCGATCACATCTTCATCACCGCTGTCTCCCTGCGACTCCTCGCCATCAGATGGTGGAAGTGTGGCTACCGATGCAGCGTGAATGTCATCGTCATGTTCCACTAATGACACAATTTCGTAAACGGTGTTGAGTCTGAAGCTCCCGGGTTCAAATGCGATTCACGCGTATTGTTTTGACTCCACTTGTTAGTTCTGTCTATTCTTTGTGGTTTTTTTATATAATGAAGATGATTGTTGTACATTCTGTGAGTACTACAGTGCCTGTTAACAGCGCTCCCAATCAGATAAGTAATTTGAGATATGTAAAAAACCATGTGCGTATCCTTGCCCACTGTTCCCGCTGCGGGAACAGAAATATTCAGTTGCATTTTTTGGAAAATGGTATTTCGAAAATACAATTATTACAAATTAGAACGTATACCCATTGCATCCTGATGTAGATTTATCATTTAGTTACTTTCTACGTAATATAAAGAATGTCACAATACTCACGTTTTTCGACGAACCATCTTGAAAAATACAATGAGTCAAATGTTCAAATTTCGCGCCAATCAAATTGATATTTATAATCAACTGTAGAAACAAATATATGCACATTATGATGAAGGTTCCTTACATCGACAATATACAGCGTAAATATTGTTCCCATGATGATTTATAATTTATCTAGACAAGTTTCTTTATCTGTTCCCACTACGGGAACAGTGGGAAAAAATGGGTTAAATGAAGATGTTGTAATATCTCGCGGTAGGATTGTACTTCGTACTTCCTCACAGAATTTTTCGTAAAGCTTTTACCGAAAGCGTCAGTTCGAAGTGGCTTAAATGACAATCATACTGGTTTCAGTTATCCTTCTATATTATGTTCTAATGTTCGATCTGTAGTACATAAATTTGATGAAATCAGTGCTACTTTATCTGCTACAAATGTTGATATATTTGTTTGCTCTGAATCATGGTTAAATGATAAGCAAAGCGATTCCTTCATTTCCATTGCCGGATATACATGTTTTCGTGAAGACCGAAAGAACCGTATAGGAGGTGGCGTCGCGGTTTGGGTGCGAGATTCAATCTCAGCTTATCGTCAACCATGTCTGCATCCTTCAGAAATCGAGTGCTTAATCATAAAACTACCATTTTCCCAAATGATTATCTTTTGTGCATATATTCCTCCTAATCCTGCTGTTCAACTAAATCGCGAAATCAACGACTGTATAACAAACTGTATTGATGATTTACTACTTGATTTGGCAGATTATGAAGTTGTTTTATGTGGAGATTTAAATCATTTTGATGTAAACGATATATCATTGTCTTTCAACCTCATTAACTCTTATAATCGCCCTACATGGTGATTCACAATTAGATTACATTCTTTTGTCAGAAAATTTGAATAGTCTGTATAAAGTTTCCGATTGCGCGCCTTTCGATCGTTCAAAAGTGCCTCATTTGTCATTATTAGCCATTCCCTCTGTTACATGTACATCATGTTATACGCAAAGTTTTTGATCTACGAAAATCCTGTTTAGATCGATATTATGATGCTGTAGAAAATGTTGACTGGGAGTTTCTTTATGACTTTTCATTGTCCTTAGACCAAAAGTGCTTGCTTTTTCACGATATATTGAATAGTGTTGCAGAAAGATGTTTACCTATATCTTATGTTCAATGTTCTGCTAGGGATAAGCCATGGATAACCCCGGTCATCAAAGGCTTAATCAATAAAAGGTGGGATGCATATAGACGTCGAGACTTCCGAATGTACGAACATTTCAAGTCAAAGGTAAAACACGAGATCATAAAATCAAAAGCTATCTGGACGAAGAGTTTAGCCTTTAAAGATCTGTGGAAGGCTGTGAATGTCCGTGTTGGCACAAAAAATCGAAATCCGTTGACTTCACTATTATCTCAGTATAAGAGCCTCGAAGACGGTATCGAAGCAATTAATAGCAAACTGTCTTCTGTGTTTCAAATTTCGGATCTCAATGGTATTAGAGATTCAGTCGAGAGTAATTACTTTCTTAACCCTAATTCAGACTGGAATATCGAAATAACTCCTAACATCGTCTTCAATCGTATACAAAACTTTAAAACTAACAAGTCGTCCTCTGATCTTCCTATTGCAGTGTACAAGCACATATCAAGTATCATTGCTATGCCTCTGTGTCACCTCTTTCAAATATCGATTGATGAGAAACAAATACCTGGCATCTGGAAAACATCTGCAATAACTCCTGTCCCCAAATGTTTGTCTCCGACTTTAGATGATATTCGTCCAATAAGTGTTTTGCCATTATCCGCAAAAATTCTTGAAACATTCGTTTTGGAATCTGTTAAAGAGAGACTTATCCAATGTTATGGCAAGCATCAGTTTGGCTTCAGACCTAACTCCTCTACAGTTTGTGCACTGATTTCTTTGCATGATTATATGACAAGGGTTTTGGATCAAACTTCGACCTGTGGAGCTTTAGTCGTATCTTACGATTATTCTAAGGCTTTTGATGTGCTAAGAAGTGAGCTGATTGTCAGAAGGTTGATAGAATGTAATTTTCCTTCTGCCTTTGTTTCATGGATTTTTTATTATCTCTCTGGTAGAGCACAATATGTAAAGATTGGTGCAACGAAAAGTCGTGTTATCAATATGACATCTGGCATTCCACAGGGATCCATTTTGGGGCCATACCTTTTTTCAGTGGCGACATCTACTCTAAGTGTCGATGAGTCGAACTGTCACATAATCAAATACGCGGATGATATCAATATTTGTTTTCCTGTGTACAAAGATTCAGGCAACAGTCATGTTCCTATCGAGCATCAACGAGTACTTGATTGGTCCCAAAATATGTATTTGAAACTCAATTTGTCTAAATGTAAATCCCTGCTCATCGCAAAATCCGCACACACTCACGTTACTGGTGTCGATCTACCTAATGTGAAATCGGTCAATGAACTCTCGATTCTGGGTGTCACGTTTAACTCAATGGGAACATGGAGTACACATGTTGACAAAACAATAGCCACAGCATCACGTCGTTTATATGCTGTTCGTATGATTCGTCGCTCTTTACATCCTGCAAGTTTAAAATTGTTGTACTTCTCTTTAATTTGATCTCTCGTGGAGTACTGTTCGCCTCTTTTTGCTTCCCTTAGTGTCACTGACTCTAAACGCCCAGATCGTGTTCAACGCCGTTTTGAAGTTATTCTGTGCTCAATGACATCTGCATCCGTTAACCTACCAAGTTTGCTTGATCGTCGAAGTGACTTAAGCTTACGCTTCTTGCAGAAAATTATGTCTCCCAATCACATTTTGTATGAGAAATTGCCTCCTATCTCGCGTTCTGGTAGATTTTTGCTCCCTCCAAGACGTACTATCAGACGTAGCAAATCTTTTATTTTCTATGTTTGCTCTATGTATAATGATTATATCAAACGATGATTACTTCTGAATCTGTAATTTAATTGTGTATAGTGTTTATGTAACTTTTGTGTATTACTTCACAAATTTGTACCGATTTTCATTCAAAAATATAGACGCTTTATTAATAAATGAACTGACAGCAATTCAAACATGCCCATGAGAATTCCACAATTCTACAGCTGTTAAGAAAGTGAATTCATTTTTTATATTACATGTAATATAATAACATAATCATTTGATAATTATCTTGAAAGCATTTTCATTCGTTTTTAGTGAATCGGAGAATGGTTTTAGCATTTTGATAAATTCAATAATATAATTTATTTAATCCATGAATTCAATATCCAGATTTCTGAAACTTCATATAATGTTACACTATAGTAATATAATTCTTGTCAGAGCTAGTAGTTTGGATTAATTTCTTTGAGGTTAATTTAAACATATTACAAAATAAACTGAATTTTAAAATTCAAGTTTTAGAATGCGGATGTCACCATTGATTTGGTCATGCCGACTCACCGCGATCAACGGTTCAAAATAAGAATTCTGGAAGGGGACCAAGTTTGCATTACTCAGCGGGGAGTGTTAGGAAAAATGCCAATAGGACGATGGCATTTTGCGGACTAAAACGGATACTCTTGCAATATCCGGTAATGTACGGATGACCTGCTCGGAGTGCAGTCATTCATCACATTTCTATCATTGAGTTTTCCGCATTCTACACTTTACGAGATATTTAGTTTTCGCGCTAAAGAGCAAGTCAGAATGTTGTCAGCAATTATCACTTTTGAGTTCATGTGTAGCAATTGTGTGTGATTATTGCCTATTGTTTGTTCCTATTTCAGATTCTCTTTCTATGTTTTCACGTAGCGTAGATGAAGGTCTACTACGGGCTTATTTATATTAATGCATACACAATTTGTGTTGCAAAGCGGAGATATTAAGTGATTGTTAATTATTATGCGATATTATGAGGATGTATGTGATTTGTTATCAAATCCATACAAATAAATGCGGAAAGGACATTGAGGGGAATATCAAAAACAACTATAAATCATGTCAATCGTAGAACACTATATCACATTATGCCAATCTTAGTGATATAGCCAAAATTTAAGCAAACTATTCTGATGAGTATTCAGAACAGATCCTCGATCGCGATTGGACAGCCACTATGAAGTGCTTCTTTAAACGAAACATGCAAAAATGTGTATTGTACGTGTCATGCAGATGATTGACGGAAAAAGTTGAAAGAGAACAAAACTTTTGGCGATTGTGAACAACTGTAGACCCGAATTGTTCTCAGCTCTCATCTACCAGAGTACATCCGATCATAACATGCTGGAAGGCTAGCGTGGGGGGATTCATCACTTCCAGCGGCAAGATGCCTCAGCTTACAGATGCAATCCACCAACAGCTGCATCACCAAAAGCAACGGAGCGAGGTGATACAATTTCAACCAGATAGAATCCATATGGAACAATAGCGAGTGGAGCGTTGATTTAAATAGATGAATGGTGCTTAGTTTTGTGATTTCTACTTGTTCTACAATATAAAATCAGCGAACACAAATTTTGTTCCTAAAATAATTTTGCAATTTGACACAGGAGCAAATATTGACAGTGGAGTTAGGAGGAGATCTATTAATTCCTCGAGTCTGCTGCCCTCCCAGAAGGTAATAATTTCACAAAAGTTCTGCGAATTAAACTCAGCATTATATTTTATTGAATATAAACTGGCTCAAGAAACGTGAGTAATTGCGTTGATTTTTCTTATTAATCATTTTGTAAACACTTAAAACCAAGTAAATGATGTAGAATCGACTCGTATTTGTTTTCATTTGAATGAGGATATAAGGAAAATCCGGAAACAGTTTCAGATACGCCCATTACACTCATCAACATTTTATTGGCACTTGAATATATTTTGCGATGTTATCACCAGCTTTGATAACTTTCATATTCCAAGTATAAAACCATTGTTGCTAAACGTTTTACTGTATATGTCACTGAAAACTTTATTCAAAGTGTTCACGAGTGATAAATGCAAGGTGTAACTTTCACTTATGAGCATCTTTCAAATGTATTTTTTTGCTTCATTATAATTTAGCGATAAAATGCATTTGAAGATTTATCAATGAGGAAATCAGAGTGCATCCCACTACTTGAGCTATTTCATCAGATTAAAATTTGGAGAGGCAGCAATCGACCAATTATCGAACATTTAACTGGTTAAGCCGGTATTGTGTTTCCAGCTGTACTGCAACTGAAAATGACATTCGTTTCATTATCCGGTTTTGCCGAGTTTTCTCAATGACAATGTGCCTCATTGCGTAGGTAGAGGCGTGTACAGATTATGAGAAATTATCAGCTGAGGGCACCGCTTGTCATCCGGGGTTAATCGGATTCAAAAGCAATATTTTATTACTTCATTAGTTCTCACCATTCTAGTATAGTCCTTAATTTATCGGTAATTTATTTGAATTTACCTTACCGGTAAATTACCCGTAGCTTGCCGGTATTTTAATGGGCAAAAAACTAAAAGAGGAAATCTGAAGGTACAAGTGGCTGAAATACAAGGATTAGTGATGTAAGTGATCATTAAGGACAATAACAATGATTTGGATGTGGTTTGATATATTATTTCACATTTTGACAACTATGTGAGCGCTTCACTTTAAAAAAACACATTCAAAAACTTAAATAACTCATGCGTTTCACTTTGAGAAGTGCAGTGATATCATATCTTATCATTTTCTAATGGTAGCAATCATCCGACGCCATGTTGGAGATAACATAGAACTGCCGGGAGGAGGAACTGACTGCTTCCGTGTTCTTCTTTTTATACATATACTGTAGCTAGTAGTACAGTGGTCATTTATTCATATAGAGAAAATTCTGTTAAGAAACTTCTGCAAGGAATTTGAAGGGACAAGCTTTAGTTTCGTGAAAATGTTCTCCTGCATTTTCTTTTTTTTGGTTTATTGGCTCTGACAGCCGTACCGACACCCTACATTTCTACATTTTTGTCAGTTAACACTAGTCAGTATGTCTTGCGAAAATACCAAAAATCTTGCACTGATATCTTACACATCTGCCGCAATATCGTGTAGGAAACTATCAGATCTTGCACTGCACGATTTCCTTATTTTTTATAAAATTAAGTAGAATTAAGGGGAAGATCGAAAAGATCTATCGCAAGATTTGCGATCGTTTTCGTAAGATTGATCGCAGAACATTTATTACTTACACCTACACCCTCATGCTCTGTCTTATGCTCACCAGTTATGAAATTATTTATTTATTTATTTAGTATTTGGATATTGGCTAGTTTTCCCTTTCTACAAACATATCCCGTCAGTTTCTCCTACGCATTTATGCTAATTAATGATTCCGGTAAAAACCACGATCCTTGACAGCAGGAGAAGAGATTCGATTTATAGGTTTTCGAACAAGCAATTCTTGAATACCAAATATTTGAATAATATCAAAGTATTCACAACAATTACTTCTAAGCCTGTGTACATTTCATGGTCAGATGCTTGTGCTACAAAAATGTTTGAACATTTAACAGTTTAGATTGAATGAAGATGTATTAACAAATGCAGTTAATGTACTTACCGTACTACTTATAAAATGAAGTGCAAGTATTCACTCATTACAACTATCCCTGTTAAGTGTATTTTGCTATGAAGATTCAGTTTTGACAAATTGCAAACATTGCCTTGATTATTATTGTATTACTCTCAGGTAGCAGAGGATACGACTAATTCCAATATGTTTTCGCAGTATTTTCATTTAAAATTATTTTAAGGATTATGAAATATGATTTCAATTGTACACCTTGTGATACAAATTGTTGTACTTTTTCGCCGGATTAAACTGTGTCACTTACATTTTACTCGATTAGTAACACGTGTGGTCCAAACAAATTTCGGAACCATACATGAGCCCTTCTATTTCACAAAATTCTTTTTCACGTCATGATCGAAGCGCAGCGCTATCAGCTAGCCGAACTCGGCACCCGAGAACACACCACATTATGGGTCAGTAAATGGATAACGTTGAGCCTTTTGTGAGTTGCTGTCGAGAATCGAACTAGGTCCATATAAAGTTACTATTAACGAGTCCTGAATAGCCGCTGATCAAATAGAGCCCACAGATCGAACACAATCAGACATTATGGAATGTCTTTATTTATAGTGAAATAGCTTTGGTAAAAAGTCGCTAATTTATGAACTCATATTAATGCTCCTCGAAAAGCTATGAAATTAATACATAACACACAAAAAATATGCATTGAATGATGTTGTGGCAACACACTCTGTGTGCTCACGTAAAAGAGGTTTGAAAAAGTCGCTATTGTAGAAATTAGCTGTTGTAAAATACACTCTTACCGGTAAGTTTAAATCACCTGTAATTTACCACCCCTTCGAACTATGCATTCTAGTGAAATTTTTCTTTTAACCTTTTTGATACATGTGGACAATTAATCTGGGTCCCCGTTGGATTTTTACAATGGTCCTCTCAACTGAGCTGCCGACACAATATAGACTTTTGAGAATTTTCAATTTCAGCGTGCTCGCAAACATTTCATCAAGAAAATCGTTGGCCTTTTTTCAAATAGCATTGCAAGTGGCATGTCTAAATTGAAGACGTTTTTTTAAACATTAATGAAAATCAATTTGCTTGCATCAGAACTAGAGCCAATTTGATATCGATAGCCTACAGTGCGCCGTTCAGATTTCCGTCAGTAACTTTCAATATATTTCTAGAAATAGAGCCGAGAAACGGACTTGCTCCGCAAACAGGCTACAATTGGCGAATTCTTAATTCCATTGTCCTGGACGCTCTTTAAATCTATTCTTTAAAATTCCATCGATCGTTATCAGTAGCCTCTCGCTTTTCCACCAAACTACTAGACTTTGAGGAGTTTCAGATCACTCAAAATCTATATCAGTCATGAACGTAAATGTATAGCCCTCAAGTTAATGGATTAGTTGAGATTGGAGGAGCTCTTATTGATAGAACCGAATTAACATTCAATACTATAGATCAGATACTGAAAGTCGGCAAGCAAGCTTTAGCATGAGAGCTTCCATATTTTTGCATTTTTATATATTTAAGTTTTGGGTCAAATAGGAAAATATTTTGAGTACTGTTGACAACAGTTAGAACTTAAGAAATGTGTGAACTTTTTCTTTAGAAGCAGACGGGCATATGATTACAATCGCTCATGCCATTCGATTTTACGCGAGTTGAATACTACTGTAGTTATGACACACAATATGTAGTAGAGTGATGCTAAACTTTTTTTCATGAATCAGAGTAAAATTGTGAATGAATTGATATTAATCAATCCCTTTGCGAAGCTGTATGTTTGATCTTAGAGGAACAGAATCTCTTTTGAATGAACATGGTCCCAGATTTGTCAATTATAAAGTTAGAAAATGTCTAATTTCAAAGATAATTAAAAAATTACTGTCCTTACATGTCATTATGATAACACTGAAATGTAAACATTAAGTGGTATACAATTATTTTTTGTTTTTCTACTTCATAATATTTCCCTTTCAGCGTTATTGAAATGCTATGGATTAATGGACATTAAATCCCATCACAACTATTTATAAAAAATACATGTAAATCCATCAAATTCATTTTGATAGAATCAAAAATTAATATTTTGCACAATGCATTTCGTTCACTGTTATTCAAGTGCAAGCACTGTGCTGGATATAAAATACAAAATTCAAAATCATGTTCGTACATGTAAGAACAGTAATTAATCTATGAACAAAGTTGAGAGCATGCGAAATGAAAAACTCAAGAGAAATGAACCAATAACAATTGAGTAATTAACCTAGACATTAAAAGTGCATTTTAAAGTGTGACACATGTGAGTCAGAATACCAGGACGACAGAAACTGGCGCAGAGTGGAGGAGACTGATTGAATCCATTATATGAGTTGACTTTTTATCAGTCAGGTTTAAGAAAAAGTTAGGTAAATGAAATTGTACAAAGCATTGCAGGTAGGAAATTGTACATGTATGTAGCTTTTTTGACGACAGGTTCGAATGTTGTCAATAACTTTTGAAGAGCTGGAACCAGTTTCACTGACCGCGTGTTCCTCCACTTGTTCCACTCAGCTTAAAACTTCTATACACCAGTTGCAATACTTCTTTCTACACATCGCATTTCTGACGACACTGTTAATTTCGATCGATGTTAAGATAACTAGCTCTTCACATTATATCTCCAGTGCGACCAGTGATCAGCAGATGTAATCATGCAGTTGCTTGCTGCAGCATTGAAGATATACCATACCAAACATATTGTGGCTCAAGACTTAGTGCACTTCACTTAATCAGAGAAAATCAAAGAAATCTTATTTTTACCGAACAATTCAATCTGCATCGCACTGGATTTACATGTGTTTTCTTTGATCCTGTCTGATAAGTAGAGGAACCGAGTAAAACTCGGCAGACGCGCAGATGTATGATAGCCATGAGGTGTGCATCAATCTGTGAAAGTTTCATTTTTGGGTCTTGGGGTACCCCCCAAGACCAAGATTAATCTTGGGTCTAATCTTGGGTACCCACAAGATTGAACCCAAAAGTGGCTATTTCTCTAATGAAGTGGAACAACAATTTCCAGAACATGTTTGGAATTTTGATTGAGATTTAAAATTGCATGAAGATATTTTGAATCATACCATATTGCACATATTGCTATTCAATCAATATGTATCTAATGTTCATATTAATTACTATTTATTACATGAATTTGTTATTGCGGAATTAAAGCGATATTAATATTCAGCCAAAAGTTTTAATTATCGGCATACTTGAGGTTATCTCTGGGATTAATATCATGAACCCTGTTTACGTCTACAGCCTAATAATTTCCTAATTATAACAACATGCATGACTGAGCTGCATTCCTTACAACATGTCTGATCGAGAAACGAAACACAGATAACATAGGCCTCGCATAAGATGAAAATGGCACAAATATAGATGTAATGATATTTTTACTAATCGTAAGAATCAATCATCAAAGAATGTCACGGCATTAAATGATGCCGATATCTTTCTATTTCTAATAGTAGACTAATAGTAGAATAAACAATAAGGCCGAAGTTTTTAACTATCAAGGCAAGGGGCTATATGAAGCAAGTTATCTACGAATTGTTGTAGGCTACCAATTTAACAGCATGAGCGTTATACAGGTATTGGTTTAATGTATTGCATTTTTTCATGTATTATTCGTTTTATTTCACGCAAAATGATACAAAATTCTGTCTAACACAATATGCATTACATCTCGCTTAATGGATTAAATCTACAAGGAAGCCATAGGTAATCAAAGCAATAAAGCTAATAAAGCTAATAAAGCAAACTATCAGATTGACATTTACGGTAGGTCTATATCAAAAATGATGATAGCACAGTTTTATCATAGAAAGACCAATCGTGTGGTTGAAGTACAGGGTGGGCGGAAAGTTAATACCTATTTTAAATTGTCTCTAATACGTTAAGTGCATTTCAGGTTCGCATTATATTCAAGCATGATTTGTATCAAGCATTGCCATTTTTCTATAAAATTTTTATAGTTAGATTCTTAATACTTTCAGATTTCTATGATTAAAAAGTTTTTATCAGATTTTAAAAACTCAATTGATATAGTAGCACAGATTTCTAAAGATAAAACTTTAAATTTGTCTTTACTTAAGAGGCGTCAATTTTGATCCATTATCGTCAGTTATAATCGTATAGGCGGATCATGACACTCCTATTGATTATGGAGCACGAATGCTCAATTGGCATGAAAGAAATCAAATTTTTTTCACAACATTTTTTGGAGTGACGAATCAGTGTTTCATGTTGGTGGCTTCGTCATTCGTCACAACCGCCAATACTGGGCAGAAAACAACCCTACGATTCGTGCAGAGAAATATCAATCATAACCGAGTGTGACTGTCTGGTGTGGTATGATGGCAGATACCATCGTGGGTCCTTTCCTCCAATGTGAAGCGATGAATTCACAGAGGCTACAGGAGAAAGTGTGGCCGGTCATTAGCACATTGAAAATATCAACGACCTGATTTTTATGCAAGACGGTCCTCGCCCACCTGGTAAGGGGACTTGATGGGCAGTTCTCAGGGCGCTCGTTAGGTCGCCGAGGCCCTCCCTCATTAATGGCCGATCACAAGTCCATATGTGACTCCATGCGCCTTCTTATGTTGGGGATGGGCAAGGGATGAAGCTTATCGTTCAAAGCAAGGGACACTACCTGAGCATGAGAACAAAATTCAGATTGTTTCATCTTTTGTGCCTCTGGAGTTTCTCAGGCAGTCAGGGAACATCATGCCTGATCAACTTCGCACCCTAGTAGAGCGATTGGGTGTTCATATTGAGTTTTAGTATCTTATAATTTTTCGCATTAAATGTTTTAATTAGGAAATTGACTTTTTTCATTTTATTGGAACGCATAAAAAATTAGATTTGTGCATTTTCATGTAACAAAATTCTTGCATCTTAAAATATTTTCAAATTAGGTCTCTCAAGTAAAGACAAATTTAAAGCTTTATCTTTAAAAATCTGTGCTACTATATCAATTGAGTTTTTCAAAATCTGATAAAAACTGCTAACTTTTCAATCATAGAAATCCAAAAGTACCAATAATCTAACTGTAAGACTTTGAAGAGAAAAATGGCAAGGCTTGATACACATCATGCTTGAATATAATGCGAACCTGAGCTGCACTTAGCGAATTAGAGACAATTCAAAATAGGTATTAACTTTCCGCCCACCCTGTAGGTTACATATTTACATGCACATGCATGCAGTTTTACATGTACATGACTTGCTATGACATGATGTGGTCATATACTTAGGCAAAATTTTTCCAAGAAAACCGCAAATGATCATTCATGGTCAATTTCCTTACTCTTGGGGGTTACCCAAGCATTTGGGTCCTCACCCCAAAATTCTTGGGTACCCCCCAAGACTACCCAAAACCCAAGACCCAACCTTGTATACATAACCGGTCCTTGTGGGTTATCTTCCCCAGCGTTTTCAAATTTGTATAAAATCCGCAGAAATAAATCAGTCGTCACAAAACTTTGAATACATGTAAGTGAGGATGTTTTCTGCCCACATACGAAAATTTATGCAAATCGGATAAGTAGGGCGATAACTTGAAGTGCAGAGATGTCTGCTGCTTGATCTGACTTCTCACCTTGTCGTCTAAGCAGAAAGCACTTGCGGTCAACTCGTGAAGTGATGGTGACCACGCCACATCTTTTACACTAACATTTTGAACTTGAAAAAAAGTCTGGCAAGGTAGCGGTCGCGGTGGTATTTCAAATAGCAGTGGATGAGACGAAGAGGGAGGGAGAACAACACGCACGCGAGTAACAATAATGCGTCGAGCAGCCGAAGTCATCAAACTGTTGACATAGCCACACTTCACATTACTTGTCCGATCTGCATAAAACAGGGATACGGAGTCCTATCATTTTGATGGGACTCGCACTCCATCTCCGACACCGGGGGTTGAAAAGACTCTGACTATGACTCCGGGTGGCAAGTATATACGTGTATGAAGCCTAGTTTTTCGAAAAATTAAGGGGTAACCTACATCATAGATCACTATAGGCTTAGCTGAACCTGGCATTTTTTTAATATATATTTATTCATTTTTAAATCATTTATATGTGGATTAAGGCTGGATTGTGCAGGCCTTGTGCAGGTGGTCCCGCAAGGGTGGTTGAGTGTTCAGAGTGAGGGACCGAAACACGATCGCTCAGTCCCCTAGTCTCTGCTGAAGAAACCTCAGAGTTCAAAGTTAATTTAAAGTCCAAATCTTGATAATAGTTTAGAGTTTAAACTAATTAACCCTTATGTATTTGACCTTTAGGTTAGCGTATGAACCTTAAATATATAGTATATAGTACCGTATAGATCCCCGGTCTCCTCGTTCCCCGCCCTACCTCCTCTGCTGCATGATTAAGAAGTCCTTATCGTCGAACTAATGGGTTTTTTATTATGTTTATTCTGAAAATAATAACTATAATAACGATTAATTTGTTGGCATTTTTTTTATAATATATTTATTGTCGCAGCTTTTTTTTAATATTATTAACTGTGGTGTGAGGAGGCTGCCTTTGTGCAGGGTCCCGCTAGGGTGGGTTTGAGTGTTCAGAGGTGAGGGACCGAAACACGATCGCCCTACCCTAGTCTCTGCTGATGACCTCAGGAGTTCAAGGTTAATATTTAAGTTCCAATCTTGATTATAGTTTAGAGTTTAAACTAATTAACCCTATGTATTTGACCTATTGGTTAGCGTATAACGTTTTAATTTAACTATCTTCAGTGATCAATGTTGATTCAATTATCAATCATTTTCGGTGAAAGTTGATCAAATGTTGCTTTCAGTTGGATGCATACGACTCGGCTCCTCCCATCTTCTTGATGCGTGCTTCACACGGGTTTTCTTCTTCAATCTCTACCAGGCATGAAAATCCCCATCCTTCTCCAAAAAATATGAGTACACTTTCGATTTTAAAATGTGCTTTAGAGGAGACATCACACACGATTAACGTGAGGGTAAGAGGTAATGTTATCAAACAAACTAGTATTTCATTTTTGTCTCTGATGTGACATTTGGCACGTAGGTGTGATCGAAGCTAGGAAGGATTGTCTTCTCTACTAAATTACTGAGTGAAAAGACAATCCTTTTTCACTATCACGGTTCATTCCCTCAACTATTACAAGCTTTGCGTGTACTGCTGTCTCTGTACATTTGTTTGACGGAGAAAGTTGACATCAAGGCAGTGACAGCTATGCACGAGGATAAATAATGTGTTGGTAGTATATATTTCGGGTCTAGGTATAGGCCGGAGTCCAGCAAAAATGATAGGACTCCGGGACTACGACTCCGCATCCCTGGCATAAAGTTTTGTCTGTTGGTAGAGTTTGAAGTTTGGTGACGATTGATTCATTTTGCATTTTACAGACAAATTTGAAAACCTGGGGGAGATAACCCACAAGCACCACACGATCTGCGGTATCAGACTAATAGAATGCATTTTCATATAAATTTTGGCGATTCAACAAATTAACACACAGCTCTTAATATAACGAATTCTTGTCTGCCAAGTCAAGTCGTGAGATATATGCGCTGATTTATTGAGTAATCATTACCTTTAACGCTTCTGTAGTGAATGTAAACAATTACTCGAGGAAAATTCACATTCAACTCCGAAAACACATTTTTTTAGATTGACAACTTTAACCAAGCAGTTCGTAGTGTGTCATTAAGTTAACGAATACATGTTCACTCTCAGTTTTGTGCTACTTCTGTCTCTACTTCACAGCCATGAAAGCTTATTATTCACTCCCACCTATTGTGAAACGCTTTATCAGTGTTATGGCCATTATGCTTGGTCTTTTTGCTCTGATCTATGACATCAAATTCGAAGCATTCGACACTCCTCATTCTGAATCCAAATCAGAGGACAATAAGCAGCCGTTGAAGATTATCAAAAGTCAACCATTGCGTCGAATATCTGGTCCTGGTAAGTAGATGAAAAAAGATCAGAAGAGTCACTTAACCCGCACAAGTCTTAAATAGCATCAAAATTTGTCTATGTTGCTAGATCTTAACCCTAGTTCAATCTACTTTTATGCTAGATTCCCTCAGAATCTGAAGTTTTCATGAGTCAATACTTCCCAACAATGTTATTCAAGCCGCCTGTTCATCACGCGGAACTACACCTGATTTATTCCGCTTTTATTCGATCTCTTTTCGAATATGCTTCGCCCTCCTTTGTTGGCATTAGTGACCGCCTTGCAAACAAGCGTTTTATCTGCTGTTAGTAAACGAGCGCTCAAACGGATCATGTTTGACAATGTCAATGCATTCTCCAATTGTCCTCTGGATATTGCTACCGCTCGTTAGCAGACACGGAGCTTGCAACTCTGTCTGGAAATTGCAGAAAAACCAGACCATCTCCTACATGGTTCGATGCCTAACCGCATGCCGAGGACTTTCAAATTCTACTCCGAGTTAACACGAACATCTGTGAGATAAACGTGTCTTTCATCCCATACATGATTCGCTTAGCAAATTCTTTATGAGATTAGTTGCTTTTATGCTTACTTTTGTCTTAATATAAATGCTTGTCTCGAAAATGTGTACATATGAAAATGCTAAATGTCTGTATGATTTACATTCTGTTGTCAATTAACACTACTGCCACTAAATTTAGTACAATCAATCTGTAAGGTAAAAGCAATATACTAGACTGAAAATGATAAGTGCTAGTAATTAAATCAAAATTTATCATCCATGAATTCTATCATGTCAATTAATTAGGCACGAAGTAATCTACATGTAACTCTATTAATGTAAAATCCCATCCGTAGTCTTATAAGGCTTCAATAGGTAAGGGACTAATGCAAGTACATGCGATATAGTAAGGACTTAACTTATTTGGAATCAATTGTACGAATTATGAAAAATTGCTCACTTGAACATTCCTCGACTACGAATTCTACTGCTATACTTGCTACAAGGTGTGGGTAATACTTTATCAATTTGGTCAACTTTGTTCTAACGATGACAGTTGATTGGTCATTAGAAAATTGACACCGCACAGACCTGTCATCTGCCGACTAAATCTCCCTGCTGTGATTGTTTAACCCTTTGATGATTTTGGGGTCCATTGGACCCCAAAAAATGTTTTGCTAGTCAGATTTTTCCACTTATTTGTATGCAATGTTTTTCTAATTACCTGAGAATTACTATTTTTCCAAGCGCTTATATCCCTAAATGTTTGACAAGGTTAGGGTTAGTGGATTTGAATAAAAATGTGGGTTATTACGTTTGTGATTGTTGGAGTCCGATGGACCCCAAGGTCAAGATTCCACAGATGAAGTGCGAGCGTACATGCGCTGATCCAGGCAATACATGTGAGTGAAAAAAAGATAGAGAGCGCGCGCGCGAGCCAGATGGAGGGACAATTACATCATGAGCGATGCGCACGGCTAGCGCTGCCGACGCATTCCAACATTCAACGCAAGATCAATAAGAGGTCAAGACCATAGCAAGCCGACACCACAGCTACTCTTCCTGAAAAGTCACGCAATCGGATTGGCTTGAGCTGAACTCAGATGACATCTATTTAGAAGTGACCGATGAAATACTTGGCCCGTATTACTGCACTCTTTGTCATGGCTGCCCGTCGAGAGAGACGCTTCAGTGCACTTGTTGCCTTTCAACGAATCGAAGAAGCAATGGAAAATGACACTGTAGATATTGACTCGCAGATATCAGATGAAGAAGAACGTCTTTCTGATATGGAAGAAGAGGAGCTACAACCGAATTTAGTGGAAGAATCTGAGGAATCGGATGAATCCGAGGAGGAAGCGACACTGCCGCGAATCGAGGACCGAACTCACGAGTACAGAAGTCCAGACGGAGAATTGTGGACAACAAAGGCTCCTCGAAGAGGTCAGACACCAGCTCGAAATCTCATTCGCCACCGTCCAGGACCAACACCCTATGCCTCTGCCCGAGTTCATGATGAAGAATCTTCTTTTCTTCAAATTTTTGACAAAAAAATGATTGACACTTTGGTGTTCGAAACAAATCGCGAAGGCCGCGCAGTGGGTGGTGAAGATTTCCTAACAACGAATTACGAGGAGATGAAGGCATACATCGGCTTGTGCATATTGAGAGGCGTTTACAAAGGTCACCTTGAAAGTATTGACGAACTATTCAATGAAGAGCACGGTCGTAGTATTTTTCGAAAAACCATGACATTGACACGATTCAAAGAATTACGAAGATTTCTGCGATTCGATAATCGAGCGACACACACTTCGCGATTGCAACGAGACAAGTTGGCTGCTGTGCGATTACTTCTTGACGGACTAACACATAATTCTCAGCAATGCTACCTTCCCGGAGAAACAATAACTATCGATGAGCAACTGTACCCGTTTAGAGGCAGGTGTCGATTCATACAATATATTCCGTCGAAACCTGCGAAATATGGATTGAAATTTTGGTGTCTCAACGATTCGACCTCTGCATACTGCTGGAACATTGTGATGTATACTGGAAAGGATGAAACCAGAGAGGACTGTCCACTAGGAGAGCATGTCGTGCTGAAGCTAACAGAGCCTCTTCGTGCACCAGGAATTGGTATAACAACGGACAACTTCTTTTGTTCTCTCTCACTTTCTCGAAAACTCTTGGAGAGAAACATGACACTCCTGGGAACAATGAGGGCAAATCGAAGGGAAGTCCACCTGGAAATCAGAAGTCATCGAGGTACACGATTGCATACTTCTCAATTCCTATACACGAGAGATAATATTCAAATCGTGGCGTACAAAGCAAAGAAGACAAAGATGGTCATCGTTCTCAGCAGCGAGCATTCCTCGCCGACCTTGAGTAATGCTGAAAACCGAAAGCCATCAGTGATTATCGATTACAATCATCGTAAAGGTGGCACCGACAGGATGGATCAAATGATTGCCTCGTATACAACAAAGTACAAGTCCCGGAGATGGCACGTGCCAGTGTTTTGCAACATCCTAGATATTGCTTGTCTGAATGCCTTTGTTCTTCACAAAGAGCTCTTTCCACAAGTGAATCAGCATAAATCAAACCGGCGCAGACTGTTCTTGCTGAGTTTGGGATTCGCCCTCGTACGGTATCAACAGGAATCGAGAACACGTGCTCAGGAATTACAAGCATCGCAAGTTCCTCGAGTACAAACTTCAGTGAAAGGAAGATGCTTTTCCTGCCCAAGATCTGCAGATAAGAAGACGCGCTCCACATGTACTTCTTGCGGACGATTCATTTGTTCATTGCATTCAAATTTGGTGTGTTTGTCTTGTTTATCCGGACAATAAAACAGTTGATCGATGACCCTATTCTTTTATATTGCCAGTAGAAACTGTATATTAGAGTAATCAAAGGTTGAATTTGAGAAAATTTACTAATATTATTGAACTTTCCGAAAACTTTTGTGCAAACACAGGTATTTCTGGTTGGGGTCCATTGGACCCCATAAAAACATAAACAGGGTAGTATTTTTACAATCATCAGAGGGTTAAGAAGATAGAAGTGTTTGAGAATAAGATGAAGACAAAGTTATGAGATTCTGACAAGAACGCATGGTTCGTTCTCTACAGGTGTTAAGAATCATTCAAAAGTTCAGCAAAACGTCTCTAAGAATGAAGAAAAATGTGATATTTAAATGATTTAACTTGTTAGTAATGAGTTCATCAGCAGGAACTCGACCAGGATTCGCGTTTCGGCCCCTAATTCCTGAACGCTCAGACTTGTTCGAGTGGGGCCCTGCACACCTATTATGTACAGACTCAATGACACCAACTTTGAATGTTAATACAAATAAAACAGAAAATAAAATATACAATGAAAATTAAATAAAAATAGTGGAAACTATTCAGACTGAAGGAAAATAACATAATAGATAATTAAATTGAAAATGAATAAGTAATTACGCTGACAATGAGCTAATTTCGGAAAAATTAGAATAAAGGAAAATGGCATAATGAAAGATAATTGAATTAAAAATAAATAAATAATAGCAAAATTATAATCGAAACTGTTATGGTATTACAAGTAAGAAAGGTTTGTCACAATCGGCAAAAGGACAGTGTACGAAAGTCTGGAGTCAAGGAATCCGGAATCTTTCATACCTGTAGTCATAATCGGTCGTTCATGTCAAAGTCGATAAATTCGTTGTGTAGAAGGATTTGTAATTATGCATTTTGCCATATGTTTGTTGCTTAAAGGTTTCCATCATTATCAAAGCGTGCTGTAATTTCTCTGACAGCATAGAGTCCTAATTTTCTCAAAATCTTGTCATGTCCATGCAGTGCTCTTTATGCAGATATTATTAATTCCCTGCTGCTGTATCCCCTTGATCTTAGCAACCTGAAACTTTTCTTCGATTTCATGACGAAATCTTCTGATGAGGTGCAGATGCGACCATATCGAATGAGCTGACTACTGAAAACGTTAACTCCAATTTTGTGGGGCATATTATTCTCAGGAAATGTCAAAAGTGTTACTGGAAAGTTGAAGTCGTCCACTTTGTGATATACAGAAGTCTTAAGGCCAGTGCTGGTAACTTTCAATTTAACATCAAGATAATCTGCTTCTTTACTATCAAGTCCGCTTCTGTCAGCTTCTAAGCTATCTGGATAGATGTTTGGTATCATTTTGCCAAAATGCTTGTAATTGAAGATGCATAAGTCATCGATATATCTGGTGGTCTTGGACAGTAGTCGTGCTAATCCAATCTTTTTCTCTTTCATCAGATTTTGCATGTATCTAAATTCGCAATGAAGAAGGAAGAGATCTGCGAGTAATGGACTGCAGTTACCTCCCATAGGAATCCCACATTTTTGTTTGAATACGAAGTTACTGAATGTAATGCATACTTCGTCGATGATGAAATGGATTGCAGCTTTGAAATTTGCTTTGGTAAAATTTGTGAAACCTCTATATTGTTTGTTTGACAGGAAGGCTTTATCAAACTTGATGCAGAGAAATTTCCTATTTGTGTCGTTGAAAATGATACTATTCAACGCAATTGGACTGTGAGCTTGCTCCAATGGTGACATCATCACCTTAACCTAACTTCGTTCATCATGTTACTAAAATAATTGCTTACAATTTGTGTTCCATTTTTCTTCCAAAAATTGACTTTTCAGTAGCAGTTGCGCAGAACTTCATGGCAAAAATGACATGTTTTGTTGATTGAAACGATCGCAAGACAATGTTGGGAATATGTTTGATTACATTGGGATAGCTGCGTTGCCTAAATAGAACTCAAATAAAGTTTTTTGGAAGTACATGTAAATTATAAATTGTTTGCTATGATCTCAGTTATGGGAGCAGAAACAATACAATAACGGCACATTTTCATAAACGCATTCCTCAGAAATATTGTGAGACACGATAATCTGTCCCTTGGCAGTATTACTTATAAATATGTTGTGAGCATTGTTTAAAGACTTTTGCAACAGTATTATCCACATATTACTTACAGAGATGAATTTGTGGATAAATCAACAAGTTAATCATAATTTCAGATGTACTTTGTTAATGGTCTATAAGATATTTGAATGGATTGAGATATTTACATTTGTGAGAAGTTGATAATAATCATTGATTTTGACATGGAAATTTTAAATAGAGGTCAAATTTTTCATGCTCTCATAAGCAAGCGGGCGCGATTTCAAATCGGGCGACTCAGTGCACGATTAATCGAAAATCGTGCGACTTAGAATATTTTGTTTTTGTCAAATTAAGTGATTAGAAGCTTGCAGTTAGTCTGGTTGACACATTGTCCTTAATTTCTAGTTCACTAGTTTCATTATGAATTCGACAATATCCAACAACATTGAGATTATCAGACACTAAGCCTATTTAGACATTAAAATTATTCCTACAGTACGCGACAACAAGTTTTAAACACTGATACATAAGGCAGTCATTTACCTTCATTTTCCCCAGAGCTTGATTTCTATTGTCCAAAATTCAAATTAATGCATCAAACTCCAACCTCAAACTATGACTTACTACGTGCATCGTGAAATTAATAGCACGTCAATCTGGATCTTGAATTTTCTAGATTTGAATTTTTTATTCGTTATCTACGATAGAGCTTTGAATTGGATGAACGACGTGAAAAGCGCATTAAAATTATTAGGCTACTTCATCAGAGAACACAGACAAGACAGTGACTGAAATCGCAAAAATTGTTGGTATGTGAAAAGCCAGTGTGAGTCTTATTTTGAAACAATATCGCAAAACTGGAAAGCAGATTTAAAATATCAAAACTGTGGTGGCTCAAATAAAAAGCTATCAGACCGAGATCTCCGTCGTATGTGTATCATTAGTGGGAACAATCCAAGAATGACTGCAAAAGATATTCATGAAGAAATGGGTGACCAAGCTGATTTCATTAAACTAAGGACAATACAAAGAGGATTAAATGACATCGGTTGTCGTGCTGAGCATCCAAAAAGTAATCAGTTTTTGACTGAGGCTCAGACAGAAAAACGTTGTCAGTGGGCATTGCAGCACCGTAATTGGGGAGAAGATCAGTGGAATAAAGTGACATGGAGTGACGAAACTGTGATTGAATTGAGAGATACGTGGTGTGATCCAAAATGTCCCGGACTAACCTACTTGCAGATAACCTGTGATAACGAATACTACTTCAGATGTAAATTTAGGTCTTTAAGGCATGAGAAATATGGTTGCCGAAATTTTTCCGGTCAGTTTTCTATTTTTTCAAAATTTTCAAACATTTTTGCCTGAATTTCAAGATTTTCCTATAAATTCTAGCGATTTAGAATTAATATATTTAGATTAACTTGACAGTTAAGCTATCACTAATAACCTGACTAATAATTAACGGAAAAACAAATGTTTTGTTCCAGAAAACAGTTTACTTTTCAATGTATGAGCCGTTAGCATTCGTCACTTTTTGCCAACGAAGTCTCAATTCACAAAAAGCTTTATGAAAAAATTCCGGTGTCAAAGAATCAAAAAACTCAGTAACTGCATCCCGCAGTTCAACTGGCGATTCAAAATGGTGTCCACGAAGATGCTTTTTGAGGAATCTAAACAGATAGAAGTCACTTGGGGCCAAGTCAGGTGAATAAGGAGGATGGCTCAATAGTTGAAATCCGTTTCTCGTTAAGGCATTGGTTGTCTCCTGCGAGGTGTGAATCGGAGCATTGTCATGAAGCAAGTAGAGGGGAATGTTTCGTGGCTTTCTTATTTTCTTCCTCGCTTCAGATAACAGATTGGAATAATATTCGCTATTGATTCTTACTCCTTTATCCGCAAAGTCAACCAGTTGGATTCCCGAAGCGTTCCAAAAGACCGTCAGCATCAACGACCGGCGATGTGATGTTCCGGATCGCATTTTCAAAGGGGCAGACTCGCCTGATTTTCGCCACTCTGCAGATTCTCGCTTACTTTGAGGCAGATACAAACTTAAAGGTGTTTCATCCTCTGTAAGGATGCAGTTCAGAAACTGATCTCCGTGCATTTCGAGGAGATCCAAATTTGACTGTGCCGCCAGAAGTCTGTTCTCCTTCATTTCAGGTGACAGAAACTTCGGTACGAAACGTGATGCCAGTTTGCGATATCCAAGTCTTTCGATGATGTCATGACATGAGTGATAACTGATTCGCAACTCTCTTGACAACTCACGGATGGTTATCCTTCTGTGTGCTGTAATCACTTCATCGCACTGACTCGATTTCTCTTCCGGAATCTCCTGCGGCCGACCAACAGTTGAAAAATCTTGCTCCACAGATTGTCTTCCGCGTTTAAATTCGCTTATCCAGAAATAAGTAGTAGTTCTCGATGGAGCTTTGCTTCCATATGCCAGGCTTAATTCCTTTAGAATGTCACCATTAGCGAAGCCGCGGATCAGGAGGTATCGTATCACACTGCGATATTCGACTGAAGACACGCTTGTCACATCCATCATGAAAACTGATAGAACAAAGAACCATCGTTGACACGGATTTCTTAATGAATGCGTGCTGAATGAACTTCACTGATTGATATCGTAACACATGAAGCAATTAACAAAAGACGTGCAATATTCATGGCAAAGATATCCGTCAAATAAGGTACAAATCAAAATCAATCTAACTATAACAATAAGACAAATCGGATCTCGATCAATTCAGAAAATACAGAAATTCATGTTAAAATGTAAAAATATTTTTTAAGAATAGAAAACTGACCGGAAAAATTTCGGCGACCATATTTCTCATGCCTTAAAGACCTAAATTTACATCTGAAGTAGTATTCGTTATCACAGGTTATCTGCAAGTAGGTTAGTCCGGGACATTTTGGATCACACCACGTAATTGTCCAAAACTTGTCAGAGTTGTCGATGGTCTTCCTCTTCTGAGTATCATTTTTTAACGACAAAACACCCGACCAGAGTATTTATTTGGTCTTGCCTTTCATTTTGCGGCCTAGGACGAAGCCATATTGTTGAGGGTGAAATAAATACCAAATGGTAATGAAATAATCAAGAATCGTGTTATTCGGCAGCTTCAGCAGTGGCATCGTGGCTCAGATGGAGTATTTCAACAAGATAATGCTCCATGTCATAAGAACAAACGGTGATATACATGTATGAGAGTCTGATAAATGCGCTGATAGATGAGAGACTCACAAGCTTACTTACAACTTGCTTACAACCTTGGCGCGTAAGCATAATAGTATGGGAGGCATCGGGGATTTCGGGATCGATTTCAGTGATAAACTCATGATCACTCGATACACAACATTCAGCGAAGCAAAAGCAATCACAGAGTTTAAGCCTAGAATCAATAGGAAACACGAATTACCTTTCTACAGTCTGAATTTGCATTTCGATCTCCTCACATTGGACAAGCAACACACTTCTTACTATCATTCATGTCTCTTTATAAACCTTCACACAGAGGCTGCTGACACCGCTGTACTGCACTATCGACCTCAGAAGGCGCAGGACGCCGAAGGCCAGTCACAGTTTTACTGAATAAACCTTAAATATTACTTCGAGACCAACATTTTCTTTCCAGTTGGACATCATTTGACGTTTCTTCCATCAATCTTGTTATTATGTGTCAATCAATTGAAACCAAAGTTTACGAAGTTTTAGGAAATTTTAGGCTACACATTTTGAGAGTACAATTGTCACCGGGTTTAAGTTCGTAGTGCGCCTATTGAATGTAAATCAGGCATTTATTCTTATCAATAGCGTTACATGCTCTCAATACGGAGATTTGAAATCAAAGGGACCGCCATATTTTTGACAGCATGCATGACCGTATTCATCGTGCACAAAACGATCATGTTCAATGCTATTGTATAGAATGATGCATTCCAGAGATGTATGGGATTCTCTAAAGGATTCCCATAGAGATTTGCTGTGGTGTGGGAATGAAAAAGTCGGCAACTCTGTCTTATCCTAGCTATACTTGATCTCAGGTTCGGCACTTGCACATAGATGTTGCACGCAGGTGTCACACTTCATTTCAGTGCAATGTTGAACGAGAGAATAAGAAGATATCCAAATTTTTCTTCATCAAACAAATTTCATTGAGAAGTCATTTTGGTCAATCAAGAATCGTGCGATTAATTCTCTCGGACGAGTAATCGAGTAGAATCGATTAACTGCGCCCTCCACTGCTGTCATATGGCGAATTAGTTATCAGAGATGCGAAGAAACTTAAAAGTCACAAAATGTTAAAGTGTTGGATAATACAATTTTTGAGCAACATAAAAAAATGAGTAGGGAATGCAGGAGCCACCCATCCCTGGTAAAATGGTTCATAGGGATAACATGTCAATATTAGTTAAATGAGCATCATATAGACCCTTTTTAAATCAAAAGTAAGTGACATGAGTGGTCATAGAAAGCCTCTACTATTTGTCCTGTTAATGAACGATGATCACTGTTATAAATTCGCAAATTCTATTTAGATATCCATCGACAACAAAAAAGTATTTTTCTTATTAATTTTCTTAAAAAGTCTATCAATAGTCATGATCACATCTTTTTCAGGAGAATTGGGGACACGAGTCATCATCAAACGAAGGAAACTTTCATCTAAGGAGAAAATCAAGTATGATGAAGGTTACAAGATCAACCAATTCAATCAATACGCAAGCGATATGGTTAGCCTACACCGGTCACTTCCAGATTTTCGTATTGACAGGTACATGGAATACAATCATTTTTCTAATGCAAGTGAGCGCATCATCATGTATGACCACAGACTAGAAATCTATCATTACCAATCTATGCTGCATGAATATTGCGGACAAGCCAGTCTGAAGTCGTGAAATATATGGGTTTTTCGTAGGAAAATGCTGAAGGGAAATGTGGCCACTGAAATCACCAAAAGTACAGCGCCAACATTGTTGGTTTTAATATATTAGGAAAATGATATTTCCGGCAATTCGTATCATTCAATGCACGTTCCGAAATCGAGGAAATGCTCGATGCGAGACTGCTCAGTGTCATGACATTGGTCTCGTAGAAGTTCACTATCCTCCATCCGAAAAAAGCAGTCTAATGGAAATGGTCACTAAATTACTTTCAGATTAGGGACATAGGGACTCGGTCCTTGTCGTGCGTATGAAGCATCTGCTGGTTGTTAACGTTTTTGTTATGAGGACAAATCTACGTCATTCGTTGCAAGGCCTGTATACACCAGCAAGATTCCAACTCGACTCCTAAGGGATCTTCTGTCGCCGACCTGTGCCTCCGACATCGTGTAGCAAATCACATGTAACTTTGGTGACAGTTACAGTAGGCATCACATTATTAGTCAACCCCTATTTTTTCGTTTTTCAGCTCTAAGAACTATAATCTCAATCTTCTTTGAATATGAATACATTCAAATTGCTTCTTAAACGCCAAAACATCTATCTATTCGTAACAGAAACAATTCTAGCTTGCAGCTGGTGTACAAGAAACGGCGAAGCTACTCACAACATGTTAGTCACGACATGGACTTTTTGGCCTGTTTTTGCTTTTTGATGAGTCGTTGCTTATCTTTTTACTCCTCGAAAATAGCTTCTCTTTTTCAGAATAAACTGAAGCTGTTTGAATGATTCTTCGTAAGGGTATATTAGTAATCATTAATTTGGAGATTAGGTGGTAACATATTTATATTAGTAATCATTAATTTGGAGATTAGCTGGTAACATATTTATCAGTCATCTTAGCTTCTGGTGTGGTTTCAGTTAACTGTACGGTAAACTGACATACATGCGGCAATAATTGACAATATCAAATGATCTACATCAGTAGGTAATTCTACATTTTTGTAACCTTTCCGAATATCGGATGGAAATATAGCAAGTCAATGCAATCAAGTTCAAACATGTCGCAGGTACAGAGAGCTGATGGCCGAGCCAGCCGATGAACACTTTCGCAATGGCTGATGAATAGAAAGATAAGCGCAAGCGATCTTCAGCAGTACCGGCCAGGGCGGTTGCACGTCTCATGATCATGTGCACATCATTCGACCGCACAAGCAAAGAACCTCCTGGTAAGGATGCATGGTTGTAACCGTGGCTACAGTGAATCGCAATTAACCACTGCAACCGCGGTTAACGGTCTGTTACGGTGAACGAGATCAGCAATTACGGTTAATCATGGTTAAGCTTTTTGTGAACATCATTCATCATCTTGCAGTCGCGTGCACAATGCAAAGATAGCTGCCATTGCTATTACAGAGTTGATCATAAAAAACGGACCACCTAATGTTCACTGAAATTCAGTCGACTCCCATATCTTCCAGTCGCGTCGCACATCATTCGAGAGTTTGCATTTTCAGCTTTAAAATGAGGCATGATAGACTTGCATCCGTTATTGTATTTGCTCAGCAGTGCTCAAAATAAGAAAATCGCTCAATCCTCTCAATCCTTGCGTTGTAAAGAGTACGAATGTGCAAATTACATTCATATAAGCTCAACAGTTCCATTTCAAACTTCCTTAATATTTTTTCTCATTTCCGCAAAATTGCACAAAAACCATGCAAGGTGAACGAAGGTTCAAAGCAAGACAATTGGCGAATGCATGTCATGTTCTCTCATAGCAGCTGCCGATTGTTTGCTTCAATGTTTGTGTACTTTTGCGGAAATGAGAAAAAATATTAAGGAAGTTTGAAAAGGAACTGTTGAGCTTATATGAATGTAACTTACATATTCGTACTCTTTACATCGCAAGGATTGAGAGGATACCAAACATGAACATTTTTAATGAAAAAGTGAGAACATAACATTTTCAACCAGAAAAGTCATGATTTTGTGATAACTTCACGAAATCATTAACTTTTTTATAAGTTCACTGAGTATGATGATCAGTGTGACCAAAAGAGAGCTCAGAAAATGCTCGTTCTCTCCGTGCCTGATTAATTATCATACTCACATGTTTTCCTATTGAAAAATTGCGATTTGTAAATTGAGCGATTTTCTTATTTTGAGCACTGCTGAGCAAATACAATAACGGATGCAAGTCTATCATGCCTCATTTTAAAGCTGAAAATGCAAACTCTCGAATTATGTGCGACGCGACTGGAAGACATGGGAGTCGACTGAATTTCAGTGAACATTAGGTGGTCCGTTTTTTATGATCAACTCTGTGCATCGTGATGGAGGCGTTTCTTACTTAAATGAAATAAAGAGATAAAGGATGTAGCTTAATCATATGCAGCAGTGTACCATATGCCAATCCTTCTATGCGCCTATGTGATACTTATTTGTATTCTAAAACCTCAGTTTCGCTATGTGATAAGCTGCTTTAGCCACGAAATTTAGCAAAATAGGACTATGTGAAACAGTAGGTAGGACTCAGGATAGGGCCAGCTGTCTCAGGTCTAAAATTAGGCCAATGTCAGTGAGTTTCGCTTGTCATGCAAGCTGTCTATTATGTACATAAGCTGCAACCTATTACGACAACCAATACAAACTGTTCAGGGCATTGATTCTACGAGTCAATGCGTTCTCACGATGTCATGGTTGCGGTTGGCTGCGTCAACAATATCATGGTCACGGTTGGCTACGTGAAAGATGTCATGGTTGTGGTTGGCTGCGTCAACAATCGCATGGTTGTGGTTGGCTACGTGAAAGATGTCAAGGTCACGGTTGGCTACGTCAACAATCTCATGGTTGTGGTTGGCTACATGAAAGATCTCATGATTGTGTTTGGCTACGTGAAAGATATCATGGTCACGGTTGGCTACGTCAACGATCTCATGGTTGCGGTTGGTCATGGTTTCGGAAGTTTACTGACGGCCGGTTGCGGTTAAGACATTGATTGAACTGCACACTACCATGTCCTACTTCAAATAGTTGGTTCGCACTCGCCATCCACTGCGGCAGTTTTCGAAGCAATTATGATGATGCCACGAGTCCAGAGGCACACAGTTCTCGCACTTCCGTGTCAGCAACTTAACTCTCTTCCTATGACTTTACTTTTCCTCAAATATTGTTTGGTCCTCTGTAGAATATGAAATAACACATAGTTAAAAACATTGAAGATGGCTTCTCAATGTCAAATTGCTTGTCAATAAACTGCATGTCTTCTTTCTCCTATTACGGCCGTAGAAAAATGTCTATGTGAGCCCCGATGTTTCTATGGATGTTTCTTTTTCAGATGCAAGGAAATTGAATATCCTAAGAATCTGCCGGATACAAGTGTCATCATTGTATTTCATAATGAGGCTTGGTCAACTCTCCTTCGAACTGTTCATTCTGTGCTGGATCGCTCACCTCCGCATCTTATCAAGGAAATTCTTCTCATTGATGATGCTTCTGACTTGGGTATGTCGTATATTACATGTACATGTAAATGACAAATTCTGAAACACGATTAACATCTGCAAGCAATAGCAAGATAGATGGAAATGTGTGAAGACTACCATTGATTTGAAAAATTATGTAGATATCTTCCGGTGACATGTCTTTCGGTTGGCACTAACATCCATTTTAATGTATTGATGCTAAGAAATCAAGTAAGATTTCCTCCAAGCACACACCTGCCCAAAGTCTGTGGAAGAGGTGAAGATGAAGACTGTAAAATCGTGTGAAATCTGTAAACTAAAAATATCTATGATGAGCAGAAATATATCTATGCAAGCGCCTATCTTCTGATGGATAGAAAATGTCCGAGATCTTCCGCTGATAACTATTTGCATAATCCTGATTGTATTATTTGCTCTTAAGAATGGTCCCGGTCATGAATGTATTGATTATCAGTAAATGAATACACGCTTTCTTGTCTTATCTTCATTGAGGACTAATTAGTTGTTTCCAAAATTTCAAAATGCCGAGATAGGAAGTTCTCTCAGAATATTATTGTCTTTGCACCTGCCTACTGGCTGGAAGAATATTCTCGAAGGCTCAATGCTGCAGTCCATCCTCACAGATATCTTTTTTCACATACGCGAGTAATTGCGCGGATGAAGCCGGTAAAGCGACGAACGTATTAGTTCATTCCGTCAGAAAATTTCTCGCCTATACGCTCCTGTATGATGAAGGAAATGTGGTTGTGACGAAAAAATTCATGTTTTGACTTTATTTTGGAGATTTTGCTCATTTTGTAGAGGCTCTCAGACATCAAATTCTGAATCATGTGAGTCACTTCAACTTTTATATCGAAGTTGATGTTCTGAACTCAATCATGTTTCAAATTTCATTGCATTCTGATAAATAGTTTCTTTCCTGCAAAAGAAAGTGCACGAAAATTGCCAAGTGCTTCAAAATCCATAGATATTTCTTGAATTTTACCATCGGATTCCAATGGGAATCCTTTGCCCTTCCCTATAACCGAAAGCGACTGGATCTGACACTTAAAAATTTGATTTTTGTATTCAGCGTATCAAGATCGACAAATCCATGCTATTAAGCCATTTGTGCGCGAATTTAGGAACAAAGTGTCAGTAGCTCTCGTCCTAAACGGGACCGTTCTTAAATTTATACCGACATGTTATAGAAAGGTGAGAGAAATAAAATCCCCTGTTCGGGGCAGTTATTCAGTCACTGACCATGCGCTATGACTACTAGTGACAAGTGACATGTCACCAGGGATTTCTATCTTTCCACAGAATCATCAAAGAGTTCACCGATTTATTTCAATCATTGAACTTTAACCCGCGGCAACACTCTAAGCTGTACTCAGACAAATAGCAGACAATTTATCATACAAAATGATCAGTCAATCGCAGTAAGACTATATCAGACAATGATCAACCATTTAAAACCGCTTTCTGATTTCAACGGATTGGAGAATATTTAGAACAAGCGCTCTTTATCAAAATATTTCATCCTTCAAAGAGGGCATCCAGGAATACTTACAGTATAAAATTCATCGTAAATAAAAGGTGATAAGTGATAGTAGCATACGAGAGGATAATGATCATAAGCTGCACTCGTATTCTTCTTCGAGAAACGCACTCCCTTGAATTTCTGCAAAATCTTTTAATACATTAAAAGGAAAAACTAGTTTTTACACGACGTTTCGGATCCAGACCCTTCTTCACAGATTAAAAACATATGTCGAGTGACATGCTACTTCGACATATACAGTATACAGACCGTTTCAAAAATAATTGCACAAAAAAGCTAAGCCATTTGCAAATGAAATTTTTGTGTTGAAGTCCTGGATCAAGTTTGATAAACGATATACCATATGAAACCTTATGATCCATAGATTGTTTTGATGTATATTTCGTTTTCATGTGTGGTCAGCTGTGGTCAGTAGGCCTTATGAAAAAAATGAGCATTTTCTTTAATGCAGGATTTCAACAAAGACGCCAGAATTTTTTTATGAAAGTTGGCAGACAGCATGAACTATCAGTCAGCTTCATCATGACACAGGGTTTTGGGATTGGCTGAATGTACAAAAAGATACAATACTAATATGTTTTACCGAAAAATTGTTGCTAAAAAAATCTCACAAGATTTTCTCATTGATGAAGATGCTCAATTTCAGTAACCTTTGTACCATGTGGAAGGTTATGTCAAGCACTTTAATTTGGCAAAGCGGTTAGGTTTTGTCTGGTCAGCTGTGGTCAGCAGACTTGGAAGTATGAATGTTTGGTCAATTCGTTCAGCGACACCTACAGACGAAACTATGCAATATAGAAAATTAAGATTATCATTGAATCAGGCTCGTGTTAAGCCTTCAGAGGATATCGTTTTTCGAATTCGTACATCAATTTATGCAATATCATTAAATTTATACTCTTACCTAATTTTACGCCACTTTCGCGTTAACAATGTTCAACAACGGTAAGCTGCACACAACTTAACAACTTCTGTTGTATTAACGCTGGTGCTTCGAGTTTAAGATAATGCTGGTGTTATCAGCTCCAAGAATATGCAAGTTTTATCAAAATCGGCTAATCCGTTCACTGACAAACGTCAAATTTGTATTATTCCGATAGTCAGCCATTGCGTGAGTCATCATTTTCATTTGAAGTCAGAAGAAATTCGAATCTCGGCTCAGTCAAGGGCTTGTCTCGTCTCTGCACCTGTTCACAGCAGACAATAGCATTTCCTTCACGACGTAGGAATGATGACGCTTGCGGTGCGTCCGATAAATGGAGCAGCTCATCAATAATGAAAAAGAGAATGAGTGACACGTGGGCCAACATGATATTGATATCTGAAATAACATCGTGACAAAGCAGACAATCACTAATTACTTCATTTATTTAGGCAAACCACACCACTATGTTTCCTGAACCAAGTGACTCAGCTGAGCAAGCAAATAAGTTTATTGATCGATTGTCAGCATGCGATTAAATTTGATGAGAATATACAAAAGATATAAGAATTTTTTGTGCTGTGCAACGATTTAGGAAATGGACTGTATGCAACAGCTGAATAAAAATCTATATCGCGCGACCTGTGTTCTCCTAGCCGGCAAGCTCATGACGACAATCTATAGGCCCTTTTTGCGTCAAATCGCACTTAAATAGCAAAAAGAAAGCGATTGTTGACACTAAAATAATGCCACTTTCAATAGATGGCATACAACTGATTTTGCACATTCTAGCTTATTATTAGAATTCTATAGGACTGGAGCTAAACATTTGTGAAACCCTTGCAGTGTCGTCTCAGCTCAGTGAAGTCATCAGACCCGAATAGCAACTACCTATAGAGGTAGTCGACTTAAATAGTGCAGTTGACCTTGAAAATTGCACAGTGTCCTTGAGTGAAGAGTTCATGGTTGGTGCTACCATTTTCATGTAAAAAATCGTTTTCTTTTTGCCATTTTATGTGCGATTTGATGAAAAGAAAAGGGTCATAGACAGACATCTGTCTGAATCATGCGAGTTTCTATCAAAGCAGTGTCAACCGCACTTCGCGCTCTCTGAAGGATATGCACATCGAAATCATCAAGGTCAACAGCAGTACAATTTTGCAAAGATGCACACTAAATGCACTCTTGCTGTCCTTATTCACAATACTCCGCTTATGTTCTCGATAATAAATTTTAAAAGATCGAAGATTTTTAAATACTCTGATAACAGAAGATGAAAGATGCAGCAGGATAGCAGATAAAACTGAAGCAATTCATAGCGCCAATCTAAAATTTAAGGAAAATGGATTCAAAGAAAAAGATATTAAACGGAGATTGAAGAATACGATGCGTCATTCCAATGCAAATAAAAATACTGATTTATTTATGTCTTTTGTCAACGATTAAGCAGAAAAACTAATTCTCTAATTCGCAAATATCATCCCAATGTTCGTCTTGTTAATGCTACTAGACCTACATTGTCCCCTTGTCTAAGTAGTCGCAATAAAAATAAAAGTAAATAACACGACAACTGCAACGTTTGTGATTATTTGCCTGAAAAATAAATTGTAGTAGTTGTAATGTTATTTATGAGTTCATATGTCGTATTTTTTAATGCTAGCTTCAACAAATCTTCGTGTTCTGACGGAATCCCGAATAGTCTGCTGCGAGAGGGTGCTGAATTCATTGCCGTCCCATTATATCATATTTTTAAGTGTTTGGTCGCTACTAGTATATTTCCTATCTGTTGGAAGATGGCTGAAATCATCCAGTTCCGAAGACTCGTAATCCATCCTTAAAATACTTCAGACCAATTTCCTTAACGTCTACAATCAGCAAAATTTTTGAATCATTCATCGTCAAATTTATGTATGATTCATTATTTCAACTTTACAGTCCTTATCAATATGCATTCAGAAAACATGGATCGACAGAGAGTGCCCTTGTGAGAAGACATGATGCAATAACAAGGTATCTGGATGCACTGAAGTGGATTGTGTTCGGATGACATGCTGGATTTCACCAAAGCCTTCGATAAGATTGGGCCGGAAGAACTTTGCAGACGTCTCAGTGATGCAGACATCAACATCGGACTTATAGAATGGTTTAAGACCTATCTCACTGGAAGAAGTCAACGCTTGCGTGTGAAAGGAGTTTTTGGTCCAACAACTGCTATTACATCAGGTAGTCCCCAGGGTTCCGTGTTAGGGCCAGTGCTTTTTGCGTCCTTCATGGCATCCATATCAATATCCTCAAATGCAACTTTATTTATGTATGCCGATGAAGTGACATTGATCGAGCCAATTATAAAGAATGAAGCTTTACCCAATAATTTATTTGCAATTCAGAAATGGATTACCGAGAATAAGATGATCCTCAATATTCAAAAATCCAAACATTTCATTTTTTGCCGCAGTTCTGTCAGTGATCGTGTTACGCATGAAGGTGTCCATTTGAGTCAGTCTTGTAAAATACTTGGTGTTCAGTGGAATGCTAATTTCACCTGGGATGACCATTTTTCTGCCGTATTAAGACTAGCGTCTCAAAGACTTTATGTCATTCGAACATTGCGACCTTTATTTTCTAATGTCAAGCTGTCTACTGTATCCAAATTGCTAATTTTACCTATATTGCTGTACTCTTCCCAATTATTTGCGTGGTTACCGAAAGGTATTGAGGAGAAAATGGAAAAGTTCCACAACCGAGTTCACAAAATTATTTGTGGTAAAAAACTGCTGCTGTGCAAATTTCCCTTCCATTTCATATCTGAGAAAACAGCGTTCTGTGCGATTCTTTTATCAATGTGAGTCTTACTCTGACCATCCGCTACGAGATCTTGTTCCCTCGCGAATGTCGCGCTCAGGACATCTGTGTCTGCCACCGTCTAAAACTTCACGTAGGCTGCATTCATTTTTTCCATGGATTTGTTGCATTGTGAATCAAATAGTTCGCGACTAGTGGATCTCTGTCTTTGCTGGTTTTATGTGTTGTTACTTTATTTTTTTCTCTTCCATGATGTTTCTTTTCTAAATGTAAAGTGTGTAATCACCAATGTGAAATTATGATTTTCAATGATAAATTATACACTTTTACTTAGTTAGTTCCATAGGAAAAGCTTCGATCTTTTAAAATTAGGTATCAAGAACATAAGCGGAGTATTGTGAATAAGGACAGTAAGAGTGCATTGAGTGTGTGTCTTAGCAAAATTGTACTGCTGCTGACATTGATGATTTCGATGTGAATATCCTTCAGAGAGCGCGAAATGCGGTTGACACTGCTTTGATAGAAACTCGCATGATTCAGACAGATGTCTATCTATGACTGGTGTTGTAGGAGTACACAAAAAAAATTAACGAGTGAATGGTTATACAATGGTGCAGAGAATAAAGATATATATCCAATTTATGCAATCATGCAATAATCACGGCACTTTTTTAATGCAACATCAACTTCGATAGTATCATCTGAAAGAGAGCATCTGAAAAGATGCCACAAGTCTCAGACTTCATGAAGCGTATTAGATTAATAAAATGAAACCTGAAGTACACTGTAAATCGCTCAATACCAATCACATACGAAGGACGCATGCCAAAGCATTTTTTGGTATATTTCTGTATATGTTTGCATGCTTTTCGTATGTTATTTCAAGTATGGACTGCTTTGCATTCTAAAGCCATACCAGCATAATGTTAAAAGAATCTATCAATCATGCCCAAAGTATGTTGATTTAAGGCCTTTTGTCAATAAAGATCACACTAATGTTACTACTGTTTTGCAAGTAGTGAGATAATGACATTCAAGAGTCATACTTTCAATACTGAATTTGATTTTAATACATGTAAGTCTATGGCATTTCATAATTAATCAATAAGTATTTAACAATCAACAATTATGCATTATGCAATTTTGAAATTAAGCATATTATCAATCCAAAATAAAAACGCATTATAATTCATGAACGCAAAAATAGTTATGTTTGAGATCTATAAGTCAACATTATTTCACGAAAGGTATTATAAGGATAAATTAATGTCCTTTAACTTGGTTCATAAAAGAGAGGTAACTGAACGTCCTGTTAATTTTGCTAGACAAGTTGGGACGACAACGTCGTGGAGCATATAATTCACAATAAATCTAATCTAGGTAAATATCACACTATCAAACAAAAAGTATTCACGACTGGTATTACTGAAAAAAGTTATTTGACAGAAGCGTGTAATACATATATCATTTTGCTGTAACATAAAGCTCTTCATACCAGAGGCATGCGAGTGAGGATGAATTTGCATCGGGTCTCGTATATAAAACACACACACAACTCGTATTTCAGTGTAAGACAGCCAATCACAGATAGAATAGTAAGTATCGCTGCATACCAATCACATACGAAAGCAAGTGAGATGTGTTATGAAAAAGCATACCAGCTCTCTTAAGCATACGAGAATCTCGTATCAGATGTTAGTTTCAAATTGTATGTGATTTTGATATATGTTTGTATGTAGTTTTCGTATCCTGCGATTTTCAGAGTAAGCGATTGATTTGAACTGTATAACTATGATTTTCGTTATCATTGAATTCTTCCCATCCATTGAATTGAACAAGTGTTCAATTCTTTTACTATCCAATCTCGCTTGCAAAGGTGGATTACCACAGTGTTACTCAGATTCTATTTATAGAATCGTTTCGTATCCGTGCTGTTCCCACAGATTTAGAGAGGAACAGATGAACTGCAATGAACTGCAGATGAATTGCTTTCCGCAATTCACGCTGACGGTGTTGAAGCCCGCCGATCGGTGTTTACTTTGGTGACAATTTGCGATAGACAGGCAAGAAATGTGTTGGTCAGAACGGATGCTTATCGCGTTGAGGAGATAATATCTCACATTTTTGACAATTTGATGATAATGCTCATGTATGTGACATATCTGTATGTTAAGTCTATTTTGAGATAAATTGATGTCGACAGGCATCATTTTACAGCAATTCTGTGGGGCTGCTTAGAGGGAATTTAGATTTACTGAAATGATAAGTCCGTCGTTAGTCGTTACAGATGTTTACTTGAGATATCGCAATAAGTGGGCTGCCCTAAAACTGACCTGTTACTTTTTCATTATACGAGTAATTCCAAAGCAATGATGACTTCATGTTGTGTTCCTCAGTGTACGAAAAGAGTATCGAACGGCTAACGTTTTACTTCAAATCGGCAACGAAAAATTGAAGAAAACATGCAATGATAAAGAGTTTTTGGATGTGAGCGTGGCCCAATCAATGTTGGAAACGGCTCACGAAAAGTTAAGGGTCGTTCAATCCAAAATAGGAAAAAACAGAGTAAACGCAGAAAGTTGGACAAAAAGAAAGAAACTCTATATTACATATTTTAAAGTTCAACTCGTCATAAAATCTACCCTTTCTTAAAGGAGGTTCATGATTTGAACTTTCCTGATTGTATACATCTCAATACCGAATTTTTCTGAGTTCAATGAATAAAAACTAAAAGCTTAGTGTGTATAAATGAATTTGAATGATAAAGTACATACGTTAACATCTATGAAGCCCAAACGTTGGCCATCCTGAATGATACTTCTAGATATCGAAGAAGCTTCTTAGTTTTAGTGATTTAACCTATCGCTTTTCATAATTTGTCTGTCTATTTATACAGCAGTTTAGAAATTTACTAAAATCTTGATAAAGATAATCTGAGTTCTAAAATACCTATGATATCTGCCTACATACACGGGAAATCTAGGGATTAAATTGAAACAATAGCCTAAACGTGATTTATGTTCCCACCAAGTTGTATCAATAGACGTTTCTTTTCCTGGTTTTCCATAATATATTCTAATATTTGATCAACTGTTTTTCCCAATAATTATTCTGTAGATATCTTCTATTCCTATAGTTTATCTGTTACCAACATTTTGTAATTATTGTTGATTGCTCATAAATTTTTGTTACCAAATCGATTGTAGTTCATATTATGAAACCAACTTATCGCTAACTCAGACCGAAGAGAGTAGCTTTTTTACAGACAAGATGCGTGTTTCTACTGTGGTTTTTACATTTTCACATTTTTACATTTGTACTGTGGAGTTTATTTTCTATAGATATTTTGTAAACATTTGAGAATTTTGCACCATTCCTGTTTATTTCTTTTTCTCATGCATGTATATATTCGAGATTTGTAGATAACCTCAGTAAGTTCTCCTATGTTTAGGTATTATTCAAAATGGGCATCGGCTACTTAAGAACACAATTGAGCAAACCGTAACTTTTAACTATTATCATTTGGAAAACAAAATTAATAAATTTTGTTAACCTTTGTGAGGATCAAAAAATTTTCAATAAAACAAATTTTATTTTCTTACTTTGCATGAGGTAAATCCCATTCTTTACGATAATTTGTTGGAAAAATCTTATATTTCTTCAATATCTTACGAAAAAATCCTATATTTCTTATTTTTTTTGGTCTAGTGTCTGATCTAATCTTGGAGTATGGATATATCCCGATTCAAAAAAATTATTCTACGATGAATAGGAATTAAAGTTAGATACAAATGAATTAATCTTTTAAAAGAGGTTCAATATCTTGGGTATTTTATTCATTAACTGATAAGTATGTGACACAATTAATTGAGTTTGCTTACTTTGTTGACAAAGAAATCATTTGACAACATGACAATGATAGTTTTTCAAGTATGTTTACCCTGCAAAAGTCACCGCTGTAATCATGTTGAAATTTGTTTCTTGCCTGTCTATCGCACATCAGCGTCTCTCCCGTCCTGTGTTTACCGGCTTCACGCAGTTGTGTAAATAGTTCATCTGTTCCCTCTCTAAATCTGTGGCTGTTCCGTTCATTCTCAACACTACGATTTTATTGATTCGATTTTACTTGCCGACTCTTGCAACGCATTGGTCGGTGATTGTAATGAGTTAATCGAACTTAACGGAACCCAGCTGTCACGAGACCTTTTGTCAGGAATCTCATTTTTTTTCTTTTGTTATCTCAGTCAAACAACACGTAATCTGTTGGGCCTCTGGCCGATGGGCTTAGGTTCTTGACTTGTGTTCGTCAAAGGCTGTGTGTTTGATTCCAACTTCATGCATTTTTTTATTTTCTTTTTTAAATTATGGTCACTAATATGACAACTCCTACACGCAAAACATGCTCTAAATCACCTCCTGCTGGATGAATTTAGACAATTGATGAGGGAGACAAAGGAAGATCTAGTATCATCAGCTTCAACATTGATAAATAAGATAAATGTGAACATTCAACAATTGCTTGTACACGAAAGAGTAAACAAGGTTAAAGATCGACTAGATTCAATGAAAGAAGAGCAGGATGGTTACATGGATGAACTGAAAAACATTTCTGTTGAAATAGAAAACCAAAAAGATATCATTCAGCCGAACATCAGATAAGAAATTGAAGAAAGCATACAGTGTTGTTCGATGAAACTGAATCACTCCATTAAAATTGAGGTACAATCCTGATAGCTTCTTTTCCTTGCTACATAGCATATTGATTGCTAAATTAGGCTTCACCAATCATTCAGTTAGTTCATATTGGTTATGTTCTGAAACTTTATGATGACAAAAGTTAACCTGCAACAAGTTTTCCGTCCAAGACAGACCTTACTAGGACAACTAAGCTTCGGCAGATTTTACTGATATTTGGAGTAAAATAAAGTGGTTGAAAAATTCGCGCTTTTTGCAGTCTGTACTTTTCTCAGAAATTTACGTGACATGTCAGCTTTCAATAAATTAATTCAGTAGCTCCAGAGAATTCCGATAAATAGGACACTGGGTCAACACTCAATTGCTTACTAGGCCTATCGTCTATACCAGGTCCAGCACACTATCATCAATGTTTATCGGCTTTGTCACAACGCTAATCAACTTATCCACGCTACAACTGTTGTTATGGCTCATACTCGATCAGAAGAACATTTTGGAATCAAACTATTGAATTCTATTCATGACTGGAGCCATTGGATGGCGATACCAAGTGTCTCATCAAACAAAACATCGAATCATTAACAGGAGAATTTGCTTTTTCCAAATAAAGTGGCTGAAAAATTCGCGCAAGTACGTTTTACAGTCTGTATTTTTCACAGAATTTTATGTGATATGTCAGCTTTCAATAAAATCTTTCCGTAACTCTAGGAAGTTCCGATAAACTGAACAACTGGTGATCACTTGATTGCTTACTGGGCCTTGACTATCGCCCATACCCGGTCCAGCGCAAAATCATCGCTGTCTATCGCTTCTGTGTCAACGCTAATCACACTCGATCAGAAGACCTTCATGCAATCAATCTATTGAATTCTATTCATGATTGGCGCCGCTGAATTGCGTAGTGAAGTAGCGAGTGTCTTATAAAGCAGCAGATCACAGCATTGATAAGACAATTCATTTGTTTGGATACGAAACTGTGCCAATGGGTGATATAGACAACGAAACCAGAGTCCAGGTCGTTGCACTACATGAGCATGCTGGTCTTTCACCACGTGAGATTGCAGGCGCTGTCGGTGTAAGCCAATCATCCACAAGTCGCATCATTAGTCGGTACCGAAGCAAAAATTCATACGAAAGTTACCGATTTCTCTGCGGATCTGAAAGAAAAACCGATGAAAGAGGCGATAGAGTTCTGCTGAAGCTCTCCAGAGAAAATCCCCGTGCAACATCGAGCGACCTCTCTCATAAACTGAAAGATGATTATCACATTGACATCAGCCCATCAACTGTAAGAAAACGCTTAACAGAAAACGACAGACCAGCATATCGTCCATTGAAATGCCAGGTTCTGACCGAAGACATGAAAAAAAGAAGACTTGCATGGTGTCGTGAATACAAGGACTGGACGCTGGATGATTGATACAAAGTTATATTCAGCGACGAGACCTCGGTCGAAATACAGCCGGCAGCGTCGCAGTTCGTGAGGAGAAATTCCGGTGAAACTCCGACAAGAATGCACTTCAAGCCATCCTTTAGACACCCAGTGAAGTTGATGATTTGGTCCTGCATCTCATTCCATGGAACTGGTCGTATTCACTTGGTTGAAGGTTCAATGAACTCTGATCAGTATGCACGCGTCATCTCTGGAAGACTTCTTCCACAGATAAATGAGTGGTATTCATCGTCTGAAAATTGTTGGTTTCAGCGAGATTTAGCGCCATGCCACACATCACGAAAAACGATGCAACTCTTGAAAGAATCCGGCGTCAGAGTTCTCAAATGGCCTGGGAACTCTCCAGATCTATCACCAATTGAGAACATCTGGGCCATCCTCAAGCGCAAAATTAGAAAAGAAACGTTGACAGCAAAACAAGAACTGATCAACGCATTGCTGCGAGAATGGGCAAGAGATGACGATCTGAAGAAAATGTGTCCCAACTTGATTGACTCAATGCCTTCTAGAATCAGGGAATGCATGAGAGTAAGAGGTGGTCCAATTCACTATTGATCATCTGAAATACTTGTTTGACATGTATTTTGTCAGTCTTTCCCTTCTTTTATGTTTTTGTTAATGGTCAAATGCTAATCAACAATTGAATCGAACAATAGTTGTTTTTGATCATTTTTTCGGAAAATTTAGAGGTGATTCAGTTTCATCGAACAACACTGTAGTTAGTGAACTTGAACAGTGACAAAAGAAATGAAGATGCTTCGTCATTTCAGGTATGGCCGAACGTAACTTCCGGTACTGTCTCTGAAAGACCTGAAATGATGCGGAACAAGTGATAGTCTTCAAAACTCTCGAAATTCAAACGGTATCATTGAGGTCAGTCAAGTGGGACGACCACAGAATTCGATTCATCCGCGCGCTTCGGTTTCCCAAAAAGGAAGGGCTATATGTAGCCTTAATATCGAAATGGCACATCACATAATTAGACAACTCGTTCCTTCTCGAATGGATAATTCGTGCATCGCATGCTATTGGAAATGGCAAACAATAAGCTGTCAGCAGAGGACACCAGAGCCAGTGAGAGATGCGTGCGTGTTGTGATATCCCTTCGCACAAACCAAAGCACACATCGCTATCTGGCTAAGGTTCGATTCAGTGTATGCACAATGCTGTAAGGAATGGTGAGAAGACGACGGTGAAATCATCAAGTGAACTAATTTTCGTACGCCTGCTACTTTTTTTTAGTAATGATCGGAAGGGCAAACATCATGGACAAAACTTATGCGCAATGATCTGAAGTCTTCGAATCTGAAGGAATCGTGGTAATCGAAGCACTTTGCTTGAACTCATGTTAATCCGCAAGCGACGCACAACTTTTTCCCTATCTCTGCAAGGTATTAGGAATTCCTTTTTGCCCATTTTATAGGTTCCTCGATGTGCCGTCGATTTCGAAGGAACCACACTTCTGGCAAACCGAAGCATATAAACAAAATATTTAGTTCTGTGGGGACGACAGTTGCACGGTCGATCACGTCTGTTGAAAGCTAGATTTTGTACTTACCAGACTCGCACTGAAGTTCTGCAAAAATCCAGAAATCTGAGGAATATAATGAAAATCAAAAACATATTCATAAATAAGGATATGACTCTTGAACAACAAAGACAGCAAAAGATTCTGCGAGAAGAAGTCAAACGACGTACCTTACCTTGCACAAATACATTCCCAAGCGCTTACAACATTCTAAACATTTCACTCCTAAATTGACACGAACAAAAAAATACAGAAACACAATGTTTCCCTTACGTTACCACTATTGTAAATAAACAATTGTGAAGATGCGTTAGTTGTGATACAACATTTAGTCTGATTTTATATGTCTCATTCTTATTTTATACATATCTGTCGAAACTGAGCATATCCATCGGAAACAATTATTGTTATTATTATTATAATAATTTGAATGTAGTTTTTGAAACCAATGTTTTTTTCACCTATGACTGGAATATTTGCCAAGATCACTTTCTTTGCAGAACTTCCCTCCACTACGTAGTACAATTGTCGAATTAAAGAAAATGTTTCCTAATCATTACTGACATGAAACGGAGATAGTTTCTTGCTGAAGAACTGTGGAATTATCAATTGACAGTTTACCAAAAAAGTTCTGTAGGTTTGTGATTATAATGATATTGAATGAATGAAACTCTAAATAGGGAGCTTTGTCGATGTTGAGAGATGTAAACTAGGCCTGCTGATGATTCCTGATAGTGGATGAAATGTCAGCTATTCAGGACTCTTCCCATTTTTCGACAGGGGATGCAATCCAATATTTAATTATTCTATTTATATTTGCGCATAGATTGAAGTGATGAAAGTATGAAAATACTTCAGTCATTCTGTTAACGTGTGGTATATTTAGATACACAAAACTCTGATGAATTATTTTTTATCTTTGATGTCCGCAATCATAGAAATTCTACTTTTCGTTTTGCATAAATCTGTGAGACTAGAATTAGTGGGTCAAGCACCGATCTATGTCAATGTTACCAGATTTTAAGAAGAACCAAATGACTGAAGTCTACATGTTGTAAACTCTTGACACAATTCTTGGCGGTACTATGTTAGTTATTTTATCGAAATAATTTTATATCTGAAGGGAAATTGTAAATGATTTCCAGTCTTTGCAATGTGCACTGACAAGATACCGGTCATTGTCAGTCCATGGAAGCCGCCATCGCTTGGACACATTCATGACCGCGCATTTTCACGACGTCGAATTCTTTCCGATGTGAATTTGCGTTCTAACCTGTTATTATCCTTGAATGTCTATGTCAGATTTCTATGTTTCCAACCATCTTAAATAAGCACATTATTTTACAGATCACTTGAAGAACCAACTTCATGATTATGTGCAATTGCTTGAAAAGGTGAAAATCATTCGTGTGAAGGAACGTAGAGGCCTGATACATGCGCGGCTGGTTGGAGCTAAAGAAGCCAAGGGGAAAACATTGACGTTTCTTGATTCTCATTGTGAATGTACAGATGGTAAGTTATTGAGTAGTATTCACATAAATCTGAAACACAATATGATCATAAAATGTCAGTTTGTGTAGGCATGGAGCGATGTCCATAGCCTTGAGCTATTTAGCATCAACTTCCTTGGCAGCTTCAACTTCATGCTTAGTCGCACAATGATTCGTCAGTTATAGTCCGGCAGCCAGAACGAGGCCGAAAGTGAGACTTTCACAGAATGTTGTACAGCCTATGCCTACTACGAATTGGCACGTCTGCCGAGTTCTAGTGAGTTCCTCTTCTTGTCAGACAAGATCAAAGAAAAACACATGCAAATCCGATGGGACGCAGATTGAAGTTTTTGGCTAACATGGAATTTTGTATGTTTTCTCTGTTTAAACGAAAAGTACTAGCCCTGAGTCATAATTTTTGGCATGGAATGTCTTCAGGTCATTTCCTTTCATGTTCATGTACCTCTGTCTATAAAACAAATCACATTTAGATTTGGCGAGCCTCTTAATGTCGGCAAAACAAGCATGTTGAGCAATTTTATCCACATTCATCCATTCCTTCGCATACATCGACGATCAGAAACATGAAAGTAGCACATGCACATCATAGGACATGACCTGAAGACATTCCATGTCAAAAATTATGACTCTGGGCTTAGTATTTTACGTTTAATCAGAGAAGACATACAAAATTCCATTTCAGCCAAAACCTGCAATCTGCGTCCTATTGGATTTACATGTGTTTTTCTTTGATCCTGTCTGACAAGAAGAGGAACTCACTGGAACTCGGCAGACGTGCCGATTCGCAGTAGGCATAGAGTGTACATCGAAAGACCAAACTAGCTGATGGATTGCAAAACAGACTGTTCTACTTTTGTTTGTCTCGGCTTTTCTGTGCGGCAGATAGCCATAAATGATTCCTAGTTCGCATGGGCATAGCTAATAGTTATTGAAAGACATTTTCACTTGAGTGATGTAACCGCAATGATCTTATGCATTTGTTTACATTGCGTGTCGCCTACAAGGACTATTCCAAATTGACAATGTTCTGATTTTGAATCAAGGTAAAGTTGCGCTATTGGGGGTTGATATTTATCGATGAAAAGTTCCAACATGATGAATATTCTTTCTGTTTCACGGAAAGTAGTTTTGAAACTTCGTGGCATAACCCTAATAAAACCTTGCGTTAGTAAGCATATACATACGCTGGAGATTGATTGAGCATAGATGTAGATCCTCCCTCATTTTGAATATTCCTCTCTTCTCTTGGTGCCTGCATCTGCCTCGTCCATCAAAGAGCTAGATAGCATGGTTAAAAAGTGTATCAGGCATGCATAAAGAGAATGCAAAACCTTCTTGGGTTAATTAGATTATCACTTAACACACAGACAGCAAATGCAATGCTTTGGAAATCAATGAAACAAGGTGAAATTTAGAGATGGAGAATTTCTGTTGTATATTCATCAATTGAACCAATCAAGTGGAATACAAAAGCATATAGCAAATATTCCTTCAGTTGCTGTGATTCAAGCCTGATGATATGCGAAAGTACAGACATAGGCCGACCACAATTATTAAAGTCATCAGGGAGTACATGCGCGTGAAAGTGGTGTCTCCTAACATAATGATACTTTATTTCCCTTGTTAAATTCCTAACTTCTTCTCTTTTAACCATTTTTTATGTGTTTTGTGTGTACTTGTAGTCGCATGCATGCATGCATTTTTCACTAAGTCGTTAAGGATACTAAGTGGATTTTCTATGCGGAATGATTTATATTTTTTTATTCTGTATCTCTTTCAGCATTTTTTACGCATCTTTTTAGTCGCAGATTAACTCTGCATTTGAGATTTTAAGATGCCATTTTTTTGTTTTGATGGTGAGTGCCTAATCAACTGATAATTATTCGCAGCACTCTGCTTTAGATTTCTTGCTGCCATTCCATCTGCCATTGATAAAGCCGCAAACCATTTTGCCAACCTCATTAACAAGGCTTGCATCACCTTAGGACGTCTTCAAACCACAGCATGAATGCATGAATTTGCTGTGAATAAATATGCACCACATATACTTCTATACTGTAATGACCAGTAGTGCGACTCGGCATGGTCCAGGACATACAGAGCTTACAAGACTAAGGCTACTTATGACTTATCCTGTTGACTTTGCATCGACATTGTTAAATTTATATTGTTCAACAGCCCTTCGATCCATACCTATACCGCCAATGTCATTAGGCCTAAAGAGTGTCATTAAAAGAATATATCAAATAGCGAATGAAATGCGAGTCAGTAAATAATTGATTTGCGGAATATTCATACTGCCTGTCCTGAATGTTCTCACAAGGTCTACAATTTCTGCATATAATTTATAAATCTTGCATGTAAATTGCAAAAAGCATGAGATGTCTGTTTCTAATGGTTTAACCGTTAAAAATTCATCTAATTTAAAAAGCATGAAGCTACATGACATATTGGATTTGTCTCCGCGGTGACAACACGACAATGCCTAAAGAGTTGAAATCACGTAGTTGCTCGAAGCTATTCAAACATATTTTTAGTATTACATGCACTTTATCTCTGTTTGGCGTTGTTGTATAAATGATTGGCTGATTCGGAATCATTACCATTTGATAGGCTGGTTGGAACCACTTTTATCAAGAATTCACGACAAAGAATCAAATGTAGCCGTGCCAGTGATTGATCCAATCAATATGAACACGTTCTCTGTGTCTGGTGGAGGGGTAATATACCGAGTCGGAGCATTTGACTGGAATCTTATCTTTAGATGGATGACCCTCATGGATTGGGCGCAGGAAATGCGAAAAGACGAAATTGAGCCTCTTATGTGAGTTGCATTGAGTGAAGAAATGAATAATTGAACATCAAGATCATCTATTTTTCATTTCAGATCCCCTGCAATGGCTGGAGGCCTGTTTACAATCAGCAAAAAATATTTTTATGAAATTGGCGCATATGACTCAGGGATGCGAATTTGGGGAGGAGAAAATATTGAAATGTCTGTCAGAGTAAGATTCACATCCGCATCATGCGTATTTGCATCCAAATTGCAGTGCACACTTTCTGTCGGTGAAATTGGTTGCAACCATCCAGCTTCGAAATGTATAAATATGTACGTAGGCTTTCATTCAATATTGACCTTTGGGTCTGATTATCCACCTATCCGGCATTGACCGATTATGAAAAAACTTTCAACTGAAATATATTCAACGTACATTCCACACTGATACAATGTATACGCCTAAAATCAGGGTGCCCCAAAATTTGCGCAGTGTTTGATTTTGGCGTGATAACGAGACTTAACGTTCAAAAATGATGTTTATGCCGAAATAAGGAAGTAAAAGGCATGAGGTTTTAGTATTTAAAGAAATAATTAAAAAATCCGTTCATATTTGGACATTGATATCGCCATTTATGTGAGTAGGCCTATAATAAGTATGAACTTGTAATAAAAACATCAAAAGCATTTCTGATGAACACAATGTCGTGTCATGCATGCAACGAGTAATACAGCTTCTATGATTCGTCTGCCATCAAATAGCACACCAGACAGCTTCCGCCATAGCGTTTGAATATTCGTCACAGAACTAAATTTTAGGTGTTATCGAAAACTTCATTAATGGTTGATTCAAAAAACTTTTCAACTTGCTTAGAAATCGTTCAACTGCTCTGCAAAAGAGAGATAATGCCACTCAAACGTTGTGTGCATGTAAGATAAGAGATCCATTTTGTAGTGTCACTGCAATATCGCACGTTTAATTTCAAAATTTGAAAAGACTTAACAGTCTTCTCAATGCCCCAGGAAAAGGCAGAAAGCTTGAAGAGGAAAGCGCGTGCCTTTTATTGAAGAGGACGTGAGGCTGCTGTCACACAGAATAAGGCGTCTTCCATCTTCCATTTGGAATTTCCCTTTAATGGCATGTAGAAAAGAATACAACCTATCACACAAAAAAGTCATCAACCACAAGTCACCTTCCATCTTCCATCGTCCGTCACGCTTTTCACACAGGAAAAGTCATAAGGCGTCGTTCATTGGACTTAAGGCATGAAATTATGTGTCTGATGAAGTTCATTTCCATAAGCCGACAGGCATCAGCCGCGAAACTGTTCTAAAAATAGAACAGCGTGAAGTGACGTCTGAGGTAAGTTTTAGGAACCTGTCATTTGCGAGGAACGAACCTGTCATTCACAATGTCGAACGAGAACTAGGATCAAGACAGTAGTCATGGCAACGGTAAATAGTGAAAGATAACGCTGACTGTATCGGAAATGGATTTCCCTAGTGTAACTGCGGGGGGTGGAAGATGGAAGATGGACGATGGAAGGTGGAAGACGACAGATGAAAATCGTCTCATCACGCCTTATGGAAGACGCCTTATGAAGAATGTGCAAAGAGGCGAGTGACATGGAAGATGGAAGAATGAAGACGCCTTTTCCTGTGTGACAGCGGCCTAAGTGTGAATCTGTCTGAGCGGCATAAGTCAATCTTCGACTTCATTGAACTTGTCGATGCTGCCACATTTGCTCCTCTGACTGATATTCCGAGATCAGTTTTCATGGAATAGAATTAGGACTTTATCTTGATCCCATTTCTTTGCATTAGGCAATCACTGCATAAGATAAATATAGCCGAATAAGATTCGGGCAATGGTCAATAAGCAATGCAGATTTAATACCCAGGATTATTTGGAGAGATGAGGCAATATTTTCACTAAAATGACTCAGCTTATTGGATTACTCAATCCACTATTGGATGAAGGTCTCTACACGATGAACAACTTTAATTAGACTGTCTTCCCAACTCGTTATCTATCGTCCTCTTCTTCTTTTGCCGTCCCTCGAATACCATTCCGTTACCGATTTTGTCCAACGCCCATCTTGTCTTCTTGCCACATGTCCAGCCCAGCTCCATTTCAGTTATGCTGCAGTCTACAGGACGTCACTTACTGTCTGTTGTCTAATCCATGTGTTCTTCTTTTTATCTCGTCTTGTAATCTTTAACATTGCTCTTTCCATTGCTCTTTGGGTAAATTGAAGTTTATTTCTATACTCCTTCGTTGTCCTCCACACTTCGCATCCGCTTGTCAACACAGGGAGAATGCACTGAAGGTTTGTCTCTAAAGGCCTACACTGTAAATCGCTCAATACCAATCACATGCGAAGGATGCATACCACAATACTTTTTTGGTATATTTCTGTATTCTTTTGGTATATATTTGTATGCTTTTCGTATGTTATTTCAAGTATGGACTGCTTTGCATTCTAAAGCCATACCAGCACAATGTTAAAAGAATCCATCAATCATGCCCAAAGTATGTTGATTTAAGGCCTTTTGTCAATAAAGATCACACTAAAGTTACTACTGTTTTGCAAGTAGTGAGATAATGACATTCAAGAGTCAAACTTTCAATAATGAACTCGACTTTAATACGTGTAAGTCTATGGCATTTCATGAATAGTCAAATAAGTTTTCAACCATCAACAATTATGCATTATGTGTAATTTTGAAATTAAGCATATTATCAATCCGAAATAAAACACATTATAATTCATGAACGCAAAAATATTTATGTTTGAGATCTATAAGTCAACATTATTTCACGAAAGGTATCATTAGGAAGAATTGATGTCTTTTAACTTGGTTCATAAAAGAGAGGTAACTAAACGTCCTGTTAATTTTGCTAGACAAGTAGCAACGGAGATAATCTCGTGGAGCATTAAATTCACAACATATCTAATCTAGTTAAATATTACACTATCAAACAAAAAGTATTCACAACTGGTATTACTGAAAAAAGTTATTTGACAGAAGCATGTAATACATATATCATTTTGCTATGTGACTTAAAGCTGCACATACCAAATGCATACCAGAAACATACAAAGAAGGATGAATTTGCATCGGGTCTCGTACATAAAACATACCAACAACTCGTATTTCAGTGTAAAACAGCCAATCACAGATAGAATAGTTCGTATCGCTACATACCAATCACATACGGAAGTAAGTGAGATGTGTTATGAAAAACATACCAGATCTCTGTAGACATACGAGAATCTCGTATCAGATGTCAGTTTCAAATTGTATGTGATTTTGGTATATGTTTGTATGTAATTTTCGTATCCAGCGATTTACAGTGTAGTAGTATGTCACTCTTGAATATATCTCACTCTTGATATATCTTACAATGGCAAAACTTCTCCACAGCAATTTTGCAGTAAGATAGTGACCGAACTTTTGTCATGTTATGGTAACTTTACGGCAACCCTAATTTCTTCAAAGGGGTTTTAGACGCTGTTTTGAAGCATCCTGGCCTGCATGATCTCTTGATCTGACACTAAGAGATTGCCGGCTTTGAGAGGGGTAATGACGGACAGGTTATCTCATGGGAAGCCAAAAACTATCAACAATTGGTAAAAAGTTTGATAAAGTCAATAATGATGAAATCACAAATGCTGTTGACAACATCTAAGGCGAGTGAATATTTTGTTATCCGAAGATGGACGCATTTTGAACCTTTGCTACAAACACTAAAACCTCAAGATATTCTTATGTTATATTTCATCAAGAAAATGATTTTCATGAGAAAAAGTCGCTTAAACATGGAAACTAGAAACTGCGCTTATTATGGGACACCCTGGAATCTCTATTTTCCTCTATACAAGCAGAACTTTTGTATCAAGACTTACTAAGTAATTTAGCGTGAATAATTTCTATAAACGTTTGATGGTTGAGCTTTGAACTGTGGTTGGATGATTGCATTACCCGTATAGTTGTACATTTTCGCTGCGTTAACAAATCTTATTCACAGTCGTTCAGTATGAATGGCATTCCATGCATGCACAAGCTGTGGACTGCTAATCATTTTCTGATTGCATGCACATATTCTTACGCACGGCTACTTCGTGGGTTCTCTGATAAGAGATACATGTACTTCTGCAATGCTCGCGCTTGGCCAATCACACAAGCTTGCTACCATTAAAAACAATGGCTGGGATAGGATTATTTCCATTATAGACTTTATTTTGCTTATTGTTGAAGATAGGTGAGGATTGAATTCAAATTCAATCTGCATTGCTTTTTGTTTAATAAAACGTCACGTGAACATTTCAAGAATATCAGTGAATATCTATATGGACACAATTATTTACAGCTACATGGTGTTTTATTAATTACTCAAACGACACATGATGATTATGATGAATATCTATATGGACACAATTATTTACAGCTACATGGTGTTTTATTAATTACTCAAACGACACATGATTTTGAAGTAATAAATGCGTTTATTTCATTTAGATATGGACATGTGGAGGGCGAGTGGAAATATTACCGTGTTCTCACGTAGGTCATGTTTTCCGAATTGACTCCCCTCACGTGGGCGTGAATATTTCAATAGAATCTCACAGAAACACTGCACGATTTGCTGCCGTTTGGTTGGATGATTATTATGAGTTTTTCCTGAAACTCAAACCTTATGTGAGTACGCTCATTGTATTGAAGATATCGGAAATGCATACTTAGAGCTGTAATTTTGAACATTTATTCTACTTAGTCGTTTGACGAATATCTTACATTTATTACGGTGATGCTACTTAACTGCCATGCTAAAAATGAGCACAAAATTTTCTGAATTTTTTTAGTTGATTCACTTAATGTGCAAATAGTGTATGGCGTTGCTGTAGCAATAATGGCAGACAAGAGATTTTTCTAGGGGTTAGCAGCAAGGTTACCGAATGGTAGAAAGCGGTTAATATCGTGCTCACGGCAGGGATTACACCGGGTCAAGATCCGGATCCGGCGGATCTGGGTGTAAATATCCGGATCCGGGATCCGGTGTGATATCCGCCCGGATCCACCGAATAGCGTTGAAGATAAAATACTAGTTTTTCTCATTATTCACTTAGAGTTGGGAGTGTATGTGGGCAGCTAAGAACGCGAGTAGAAATATGAATAGAAATGCTTTATCCAGAAATATCTGTAGCTCGATATTGAATGATCATCTATTAAGGTTACAGAAAAGATGAAGTAACTTTTCATGTTTTGTTCATTCTAATTGTCATGTTACCGTTGTAAGCTTGTAGCCACTGCACCCACTTCACTAATCCACACTAAGGAATGAATGGACATCTATGAATTTCAAAGCTAATAACATGAAGTAAGATCCATTGTGATTCTCCAGATTACCTTTAATTTTTTAATTGGTCCAACTACCTTGCCATATACTTACAATGAACAATAACTGTAGTTGATAGCCTGATACGGGAGGTAGTTCTTCATCGTCGACCAAGAAAAGAAATCAATGTAGGCACTCCCTTTAATTACGGCTGTTTCAAAGTAAGATAAAAGAAATTAGAATAGTTTACAGAACAGCAAACGTTTCGTGACCCAGTCACAGCGTCAGTGCTAGAAGAGTTGAGCACTTGAAGAGTTCTAGCACTGACGCTGTGACTGGGTCACGAAACGTTTGCTGTTCTGTAAACTATTTTAATTTCTTTTATTTTACTTTGAAACAGCCGTAATTAAAGGGAGTGCCTACATTGATTTCTTTTCTTGATCGACGATCAATAACTGTAATTATCAATAAGTTTATAATAGTGCGATATACGCTTATTAGCTAAAATAGCACAAATAAAAGCAAGTTTGATTTCTTTCCTTTCTTTTAATTAAATACACGTGTTTGTCACTATTGAAATTGGTCTGTATTAATGTCTTTTTTTATTAACAATCATGGTAAATATACATGTACACTAAGTTAATAAGAAATTCACTTTTTGTTATCATGTCTTAAAGAGATTACACATTCATGTATGCTCGGCCTCAAAATACTTGTAAACATCTATTGATATTTAGTAATGATATTTCGTAAAAATGATATGATAACAACTGAGAGCCAGAGTGACAACTTAAGTTGGCGATAGCAAAATCCTAGGATTTCAATATCATTTCATTATAGTATGTATTATGAAGCGCATAATTTAAAATGAATCTCAGAAACCAGACTATTCAGTAGTTCATGATAATGAAAACGAATTGCATGCAATTTTGTCACTTTTGATTATGGTATCCGGGATCCGCCCGGGTACCCGGTTCTAGGATCCGGATCCGGGATCCGGGTGCTCGAAAAAACCCGGGTGTTTTCAATCCCTTGTTCACGGTGTGCCGGGATAGACGGTTTCATTTTGAAAATGTCCATTATATTTTTCAACAGTTTCTGATGTATTTTTGCATGAAAATTTCGCAGATCATGGCTTAAAGATCATGCAGCCATCCCATTTCGAGAAAATTACGAAAATTCAAAATGGCGGACATGAAACCGAAACAGCAGTCTGGGGCGCGATTAATATTCATTATGCAATAATAACAGGTCTTGGAGTCTGATCGATCTGATGTGGACCACAGCTTCACATATTTTGGCTTGTACACAAGCGAGCATGACACTTCAAAGAAATTTTAGAAACCTTTTGGAACCTCCAAGCCTTGTTGTTGATGCATAATGAATTCTAATCGAGCTCTAGACTGCTGTTTCGGTTTCATGTCCGCCATTTTGAATTTTCGCTATTTTCATGAAAAGGCCAGTGGTATGATTTACTAGCAATTATATTTGAAAAGAGCAGGTCAAATTACATAGATAACTGTTTTTTTAAGTAGATGGGAATTTTTTAATGCATTCCCAGAATGCAGTTTTGGTTTCATGTCCGCCATTTTGAATTTTCGTCATTTTCTCGAGAAGGGCCAATCGTATGATTTTTTGACAATTATATTTGAAGAGAGCGGGTCAAATTACATAGGAAACTGCTGACAAAATTCTTGGGAATTTTTTTATCCACCACCAGAATTCAGTTTTTGTTTTTCTAGCCGCAATTTTGAATTTTCGTAATTTTCTCGAAAAGGACTAGTTGCATGATTTTCGAAGTTTACATACCAAAATACATCAGAAGCCGTCGAGAAATATAATGGGAAATTTTCGAAATGAAACCGTCTCTCCTAGTCCTGGCACACTGTGTGTTCCAAATAATAATCACCCTGCCGTTGATAACCGCCCATTTCAATCTGCAAGTTACCCATAGTCGGTTGCGGCAGGTTTCTAGGTCATGCGTGAGTCAGCAAATCTCATCCTACATTTAGTCATCATTTTGCTGCAGCATGCCGCATCTTTCTTCTCTGAACTTTGATGCTACCAACGATTCTGCTTGTTGTGACTTTGATGAAGCGAATTAAAGTTCTGCAATCTCGTTTTTTCACTTTGGAATATCTCGCTTTACTCGTATATTTCTGAAAAATGGGACTTTCTGCTCTTCATAAATATAGCTCGATACTCAAATTGTAAGCACTTCATTTGCATGCGTACACGCATGAGAATGTACAGAATAATTGATATGATATGCATGTCGAACTTTACACGGCTATCTTGCCATAATGATAGGATTTACATCTGCATAAATGCTGAAATCTACATTTTGATGCGTGAGCGCATGTAGCCCATTGCCCAAAAAAAACACCCCCAGACGGTATAATAACATGCATAATTTGCAATTTATTTATTGCTTTTAAATGTTGCTGCTTGTGTTCAGCAGAAAAGTTGCTTAAGCTTTATCGCACTCCCCGCCATTGTAAACTGAGACGAACTCAAGATGCGCCCTGGGAGATGATTAATACAGATAGAATACAGTACCTGACAAATATGATCGGAGGCGATAAAAACTGACTGAGAGATCGATAGGATTGCATGTAAATTAGATATATGAGTATATTATATATACATATATCATGCGCATTCTATATATTGTAATATGATCATATACACTTTAAACCGCTTAAATTTTATCAAAAATGTATGTAATTAATTAGATTATGTCAAAATAAATCATGGTTTTGTCACACAATAATACAGATTGCCCAAAAGTCAAGCAATCACTAAACGAAAAAATCAATCAATATTCAACAGTTTTTGTTTAGTTTATTTGTTTACAAAGCATCTGTTTCGATGTCGATGGAGAACCTACAAATTTGTCGGATATCGCAGGATATTGGAGGTGACAATTGTCGGTTGATTTTGTTTGAAATTTTGTAGGATAATTGTCGGTCTACGGTTTACAGTGTACGATATGAAGAATAAATACTCGAAAATGTGTCACCATACGGTGGCACCTCCTCTGTCAGTTACGCAGATATTTCGCACACTCACAGTCAGACATTTATGCAACAGGCAATGTAACTGACGTGTAATCACGTATTCGATTTCTGAATGTCGATTCCTGATTTTGCAGATGAAGAAAATTGATTATGGAGACGTCACTGAACGCGCAGAGCTTCGCAAAAATCTTCACTGCAAATCATTTGAATGGTATTTGGATAACGTACATACTTCATTGATTAAACCAAGTGACATACTCATCGCGGGACACGTAAGCAAATAAATGGAACAATGTTGCTAAAAAGCCTAACACATTCCAGCTAGACAATACTTCGACTAATGTACATATTAATAGTGCAGTGATATAGCCGAAATTGACTTAAGAGTGTCTGCATTTTGATTTACCGAAAAAAGTCTTGAAATGATTATGCAAATATCAAGCAAATATTTGAAAAAAGTTGCATGTCAATTTATAGAATTATCAGAGGTACTTACAGCTAAACAATTATGCAGTTTTTCATCAACCATTTCAAATTTTTATCACGATACACGTGTAGGTTTAGTGATGATGGGCAGAGCTAAGATGTTAAGCATCTTATATTGAATTTCGACATCCTTCCATGTAGAATGATTTAAAAAGGGCTGCTATTACTTTGCATGCTGCGCATCTACACTTGAATAGCGAACTTGATGAATCAACTTTGCTAAAACACCTATGTAAATTGAACCCAACAGACTGTAGCTTTGACTCCACGAGCAAAGAAACTGCATTTGTCATATACATGGATTTCGGACGCCACCACGAGTCTCTGCATGAAGCGAAGCCGAAAATCGAGGCATTCACAGAACCAGATGTACATGTAGATGAATCCCGCGGTGGCACATGGTATAATGTGGTGTGATATATGGTATATAATATGGTGTGATAAACAGCAGCAGCTAGATCCGAGAAATCCGAGCCTGCAATCAATGACTCATGGGCCGTTCTCGAGTTGCCAAATCGATGTGACCTTGGCAACTCGAAAAGGTGATTATTTGCAAAAATTTGCACTTTTTACATGAACTTCGTCAAGGTCTCTTCGAAATTTTTAGTCGGTCAGAGCTCGTTTATTTTGGGAAAACCGGCAATTCTAAGTTTGAAAACAAAATTAGTAAATTGCAATTGCGTGTAATTTGTGATTACGTTTCATCCAAAATATTTTGATAAAACCAAAAGTTTAGATTTCTTTGTTCTACTGTATGGTCATGCACAGGCAAATTTAAAATGTTGAAAAGCCCATGTATACGGTTAATTCTTTTGATGTTGATGTCCAATTTTTTTTCCTATTCTCCAACTCCAATCTCTAGTGTAGTCTTTCTGTTAATGTCCACTCATCAATTTCAGTTAAATTCATAGCACGGTAAACATTCATTGAAATATAATCAGGTTGCAAATCAAAACGAACTCTCTTTATTAGGGTCGGCACACATGATGTCCTTATGAAATGAAATAAGACTTCTTTTGTGCTACCAGCCGGAGTATTTATTTCAATTGCATGCGCAATCATGAGGTATGTTGATTGATGATTGATCCCATTGCCTAACAATGGGAGACACTGCATCTAAACCGACCAGAGAATAGCATTACTTGCGGAGGAAATACTATTCCTCTCAATGATATATTAGTATATATAGTATTTCAATGAATGCTCACCGTGCTATGAATTTAGCTGAAATTGATGAGTGGACATTAACAGAAAGACTACACTAGAGATTGGAGTTGGAGAATAGGAAAAAAAATTGGACATCAACATCAAAAGAATTAACCGTATACATGGGCTTTTCGACATTTTAAATTTGCCTGTGCATGACCATACAGTAGAACAAAGGAATCTAAACTTTTGGTTTTATCAAAATATTTTGGATGAAACGTAATCACAAATTACACGCAATTGCAATTTACTAATTTTGTGTTCAAACTTAGAATTGCCGGTTTTCCCAAAATAAACGAGCTCTGACCGACTAAAAATTTCGAAGAGACCTTGACGAAGTTCAAGTAAAAAGTGCAAATTTTTGCAAATAATCACCTTTTCGAGTTGCCAAGGTCACATCGATTTGGCAACTCGAAAAGGGCCATGACATTGGATAGTGGCAGCGCGTACTTGTCTGAATACTGTTCGCACGATGATTGGGTGCATTCGACTGACCATCACTCCATTCGAAAAGATAAACACTGGAATAAAGTAATGAGATGGGGCGAGATATTAGACATCAGTTCTCTTGGCTTCCTTCAACAGGTCAACTGAAGCCTAACTGTTTCAGCGTCAGATATCACACATTGGTACTTAGTCTCTCAGTCAATGCATTCATGAATACATCACTTCTGGTTCAATCGCTGCACCTTCAATAAATTGGTCTAGCATCCCTGCTGAATTGACACCTACATCTTCAATCCACGAAATTTTTCAAATTCACCTGAAAATGAAGAAGATTTGCATTCGATGAGTTCCGCACATCTGCAGTACAGGCGAGAAGCATCAAACAGTTGAGATTTCAAAGAGACTGATTGCAAAACTCTAGGACAGGCAACACACTTGGACGACAAGAGATGAAAGTTGGCTCAGGTTCCACCAGAATAAGACCAAGCGTCAGAGCATCCACTATAAATCGCTCAATACCAATCACATACGAAGGTTGCATACCAAAATATATTTCTGTATTCTCTTGGTATGTATTGTATTCTTTTCGTATGTTATTTCAAGTGTTGTATGCTCTACATACTAAAGCCATACCAGCACAAAGTTAAAGGAGAGCATCAAGGTTATCTAATATACATGTATGTTGATTTAAGGCCTTTTGTCAATAAATATCACACTGATGTTACTATTGATTTGTAAGTAGTGAGATAATGATATTTAATAGTCAAACTTACAATACTGAATTCGAATTTAATACATGCTAGTCTAAGGCATTTCATAAATAATCAATAAGTATTTAACAATCAACAATTATGCATTAAGCATTTTTGGAACTAAGCATATTATCAATCCGAAATAAAAACACATTATAATTCATAAACGCAAAAATGGTTATGTTTGAGATATATAAGTCAACATGGTTGTACGAAAGTTATCGTTCTATTGAAATGATGTTTTCTCAACTAAGTTCGTGGAAAAAAGCCAATTATGAGTCTTGTGATTACTATAAAACAAGGGGCAACGTAGGGCTTTAATTTCACACTCAGAAAGAATTCAGAATTAAAGAAAATTTTCACGACTGCCATTACTGGAAAAAAGTTATTTGACAGTGGTATGTGATATAACTTATTTTTTGCTATGTGACATAAAGCTCTTCATAGGAAACACATACGAATGAGGGCCAATTTGCATCGAGTTTGGTATATAAAACATACCAACAACTCGTATTTCGTTGTAAAACAGCCAATCACAGATAGAATAGTTCGTATCGCCACATACCAATCACATACGAACGTGAAAAACATACAAGATCTCTGTAAACATACGAGAATCTCGTATCAAATGTTAGTTTCAAGTTGTATGTGATTTTAATATATGTTTGTTTGTAATTTTCGTATCCAGCGATTTACAGTATGGGTTCGCTTGGAGAATAAGAGCAGCGTCCACAGGCAGCACGACCCTGGTTGTTCTAGCAAGCATATCGTGGCCATCTCGAGGAGTGGTGTAGAATAAATTGATGTTCTAGAAAAGATCAACATGAAAACAGCATTCTCAATCCCCCGCGTGAGTGAGCAACCTGAGCTGGCATATAAAAATTCTTCCAATGTGCTATATCCGGTTTTACTGACCATATTGACACAAGTGCCATGATATGATAAGAAAGTACTTTACAGATTTTTAAAACCGAACAATTTCCATTTCACTGCGCTTTTTCATAGACATCGCTATTAAACGTCTTTGCAACCGTCATCTTGTTTTTATGCACATGAAATTGCATATGGCATTGTCATATTCTTCAATCGATACAACGGCAATTGTTCCCTAGTGAAATAGATATCATCAATCCTTTTCAGACCGTGAATATACAGATTTTGCATTTATGAGTCTTTTCCACACATATTCCCGTGATGCTTCATAATTTCGTCGCACAAGTACGTAATTTATATTGCTTCGAAACGTTTGCATAAGATTTTTATGCACAATTATATATTCTGCTTTGATCTTTGTTGGCGAAATGTCGAGGCTCTAATCGACAAAATCAATTTTCGTTTGTGTTGCTAGCGTCTAAGCATTACTACTAATATACTCAATGCACTTAATACGACAAGAATACAAAAGAAAGCTTTCATTTTGTGACAACGTGAAATGCTCACATTTTGTGACTGTCTACTTCTGTTTATAACTGCTCACAAATGTCACTACGTTGGCACATCCTTTAATGCTACATGACCATTACACGGCCAAAATTTCGTATGCCGTGCTTTAACGAAATAAGAGCAGTAAATATTTGATAAATGTTATTGCACGACGTTCACGTGACGCATTACTATGTCTACACATATTTTGTACGTCATAAATTAGTGACGTAGGTTGTCATGTAGATTGACCAGTAGTCATGCAAAAGCACATGATTCCTTCGCGTCTTCAATACCATGGACAAGTGCTCTTCAATTGTTTCTATTGTCCATTGCTGCAGATTCAACTGAAGTGTGAAGAGTGCAGCGTGACATAATGATGTACAGTAGACTGTAGCGTTTATGTTTGTTCTTCGCGGTCTCGACGCTGCCATGCATTAGCTAATACCTGCTGAAGACCATGCACGGAATCGATCTGATTTGCCTCAGACATAGGTTCTACAAAAGACAATGGACAATCTCTGGACAATCTCTCAAGGACAATCTTTGGGTTCTACAACTGTTGATTTCTGCTCTATGAAAGTGACAGTAGATCGAAATTAATGATTATCTTGTGTGTGTATCTGTCGATCTGCTGCCACTCTTACAGAGCAGATATCAACAGTTGTAGAAACTGTGTCTGAGGCAAAACTCATCAATTCAGTAAGAGCGGAAGCTCTTCAATAAGAACGGACGAGGTGCCAAGCAGGGAAGAATGTCTTTTCCTTTGTTGTTAGGCATTTACAAAATATTGTCCTATTTCTAACCACGTATGAAGTGAAATGATAAGTTGCACCAATTTGATTTGCTTATATTTTGTTGCGTCCTTTCTAGCTACAAATAAATGTAGCAGAAAGGAACACCAACAGTTAGCACAAAATAATGCGTTAATTGACGACTACCGCTACCACATATTAAGACAAATATTAATTTCTGTTTCAGATAAAGAGCAGAATCAAGAACTATTGCCTGAGTGCTGCCGGTAAATCGAAAAGCAAAGTCATAGTCGCACCATGTCATGACAATAGTGGAACTCAAGTAAGTTGTAATAGCATTTTTTGAAAAACCATTTTACCGTTTTTATTTTCGTAGATTAGATGCATTATGCTAGATATCTTATCTTTCTAGCTACAAGGTTCACGACAGGCAATCTCAATATCTGAAGTAAACTGGATTTTAGATGCACCATATGGAATACCGTATCGGTAGTGTCATTTTTAATTTAATCGTTGACTTCCATTGACTTATATTCAATGTTATAGTTAATTACAGAATTTTAAATTCATTATACAAATTTATTCATTGCAATTTAATGATTATCAGCAAAACACGCATTGCACGCATGCGAACGCCTGTACGTATGCGCTGCCACTCAATTAACCAGAATCGTTTAAATCTTCCTTGACACTGGGATTTAAATTGAAAAGTCAATTATCCACATGCGAAACGCGTTCATTTGCTTTTAAGTCTTGCCCTTAAGGTGAGCCAAAGGCTAATTGTGACTAGCTCTTAGTCCTAAGCTGCCAAAATAATTGAATGCTTGTCCTGAGTATGTCGAAGACCAGCAATCACATGGTGACATCAACAAAAGCTTCGGACGGTTTCACAGAATTTTTTCGCCGTCAGTGTGAGATCGCGAAATGAAAGCTAGAAAATGCAATCAGACGGTTTTTGCTTAGCATTTTAAAGTGCAAGAACTTTGACATCTCCAGATCCTCTTAATAAGAAGAAAAACGTTTCGTGTCATCAAAATTCAAGGATCTATTTCGAGTAACCAATAGCAACCACCAACCATCAATCAAACTGTGCCCAATGTGTGACTGATTGTGTGCCAAACACATGCAACTTTCGCCACTGATTTTTTGCGACTAAGTGTGCCCAAATGGGTCACATTTGCCCGCTAAATGTATGCATGTGACTTTATGTGACCAAATTAGTAACATTCACATGTGACTTTCATGTGCCCAATATTACAAGATTTACGTTTCCTCCTATTATTGTAATAATAATATTGTAATATATTGTATTATATTGTAATATTATATTATAATAATTATACTGGCATAGAAATTCTGGGCTGCTGGTCGTACGCTCGTGATCTCGTGTGCATGCATACCTATCTACAGTTTTTTTGATATCTTCCACTGATCGATGTTTGGTAAAATTTATACAACTGGAATCGTCATCGTCTTGGGATAATTGTTCTCGCATCAGTTTATCTCATCCCTTCCTGATTCATTCGTTATAAGGATATTTAGTGCTTGTGACCCTTTTGGCTGATATCTGCTCAGTCCGTCGGTTACTTGTTAACTTTTCTGTCCGTGTTCAACAGCATATTGCATTCCTTCAGATCGATAGTGCAAACACTTCTAATTTCTATGATCCAGTGAATCGTTACTATCGCTCCGTCATCCGTCTCTCAGTGGCCGTTTGGTTTAGCACCGTGCCATTACCCTAGAAGGTCTTGAATTCAAACGCCGTCATTCATTCTTTAATTTTGATTTATTTCTATGTCATACGGAATTATGAAAGTTTTTCAGAAACAAATACACAAGAATAATCTGAGCATTTTTTCCTTTAATGCTACTAGTATCCGAGGCAAACTCAGTGACTTTAATCACTTTTTTGATGCCAATAGTCACAACCAGTTTGACGCCATCTCTTTAACAGAAACGTGGTTGAATGAGAATATCTACGATGGAGAAATATTATCGAATTCAAAATACAATGTATTCCGTCGCGATCGTGACTTGACAACTAGTAATAAGAAGGACGGAGGTGGTGTTCTGATCGCCATTAGTTCTCTCTATCAATGCAAACGCCGAACCGATCTTGAGACTGATATTGAGATAGTTTGGATTGAAGTAAAGGCTGATAAAACCCGCAAATCGTATATTGGTAGTGTTTATCTACCACCTGGTTCAAACTACTCCAAGATAGATCTTCTTGAAGACTCGCTTGATCGAGTACACCTTGCATGTGGTCGGGATGATGCTGTTATCCTTCTTGGAGACTTTAACATGCCTGATATTACTTGGGAATTTTCAAATGAAAGATCTTTTGCGATTTGTTCGAATGCTGACAATCTTCGCTCGGTCAGCTCTCATTTTTTGGATGCAATGAACAGTAATGAGCTTCGCCAACACAATATTTTGCCCACGTGCAATGGAAAGCCCTTGGATTTGGTTTTCAGTAACAACTTACCTTTAACTATCGATCATACTGCTAATCCGACGACCTCTACTCACCAAGCCTTATCCATCAATTGTGTACTTACCACCCACTCAGAAGTCACTACAGTTCAACGTTCCACCTATAACTACAAGAAAGCTGAATTCAATTTGATTCGTGGCCTGCTTGATTGCTTATGCTGGTCTCATATCTGCTGTACTATAAGTGCTACTGATGCATTGTCAAACTTCGTTGATGTAATTCTTGCGATCATTACCGATCATGTTCCATTGGTGAAATTCAAAAGCACTAAGTTCCCATATTGGTACAGCTCAAATTTGATTTCACTAATCAAAGAAAAGGAGCGTGCATGGAAAAAGTATAAACAGAACGGTAACAACAAAGATTCTGAACACTACAAGATATTTTCTGCTCTTCGCTCAGATGTTAAGCAGATGCAAAAGAGTTGCTATTCTGATTATATGCATCAAATTGGTGCATCCATCAAGAGTAACCCAAAGAGATTTTGGACTTATGTCAAATCTATCAAGGCTTCAGACTCTTTCCCGAAGTCTGTGACATACAATTCTGTTGAATACACTTTCTTTCGTGACATTGCTCAAGCATTCTGTCGTTATTTTCAATCAATCTTTGTGCCTGAAAATAACTTTTCTTTACCTAACTGTAGCTTCTATGATGTTCCTTTATTTCGCTTACCTAAATGTACTCCAGAAGAAATGAAATCTGAACTCCTAGCTCTAAATCGTAATACTGGTTGCGGCTATGATGGGGTTCCTGCTATTTTTCTGATCGAGTGTGCCACTGAATTGTGTTATCCATTGTCTGTGATATTCAACCTCTCGATAGACTCTGGCGAATATCCGTCTAACTTGAAATTCAACAACATTGTTCCAATCTACAAGTCAAAAGGGGAAAAGTCTTCTGTTGAATCTTATCGTCCCATATCGATTCAACCTATAATAGCTAAAGTTTTCAAGCGCATTGTTAACCGCGCTCTTAGTACTCACGTTAAGAGCTTTATCTCTGATGATCAACATTGTTTTTGTAAAGCCAAATCTACTACAACGAATTTATTACGTTACTGTGAATTTATTTCATCATCTTTTGATGATAGCGATGAAGTGCATAGTATCTACACTGACTTTTCTAAGGCTTTTGATACTATCTCCCATGCTTATTTATTACTTAAGTTGGAAAATCATTTTGGTATCTGTAACAATGATTTGATGTGGTTTCAGAGTTACCTTACCGATCGCTACCAGCGTGTTATTTTGCATGGTTTTGCGTCGGACTGGGAACCTGTTTATTCAGGGGTGCCACAGGGGTCTATTCTTGGGCCCTTGATGTTTCTTATGTACGTCAATGATATACCATCTTGCCGCGAAACTTCAAATTGTCTAATGTTTGCAGATGACATCAAAATTTTTAAAAGAATATCTAGTTTGAAAGACTGTATAGACCTGCAGCGTGATTTGTCCAATTTTTGTGACTGGTGTTCAAAATGGAAGTTGTGTCTGAACGTTGATAAATGTTTTGTGATAAAGTTTTCCCTTAAACGTGTTGTACAACTTACGTTTGACTATACCTTGAACTTTTCTTCTTTAAACCATGTCTCACAAGTGAAGGATCTAGGGGTCATGTTTACCAGTAAATTGTCTTTTTCACTTCACATCTCTATAATTGTCAAGAAAGCTTTCCGCATGTTAGGTTTTGTGAGAAGAACAATGAAACACTGTCGTAATGTAAATGCACTCAAAGGTTTATATAATGCTTATATTCGATCCCATCTGGATTATTGTTCGCCAATTTGGTCACCTAACGCGAAATGTCACATACAGAAATTAGAAAAAGTTCAGAAACGTTTTGTAAAATTTTTGTCCTTTCAAAATCATACTGTGTATGATACCGATCGTTATGTGGAACTCTGTGACAAGTTCAATTTGACAACATTGCAACAAAGACGTAAGATAACTGACTCTGTTATGTTCCACAAAATTTTGCACGGCAAAATCAATTCGTGTCATCTTGTTTCTTCGTTTTCGTTGCATGTTCCAACTAAACGCACGAGGCATACGGGTGCTAAAGTGTTGTGTTCCATGAAGCCGTATCGGTTGGTTGTTAGAAAGAATACATATTTTCCACGAGTGATGAGTGCCGCGAATGATGAAAATCGCATCGACTATTTTGACATTGGTCTCAGCAAAAGTTGCATATCAAAAGCCATTCGCCCTTCTAGTCTTTAAAGTAGCCGATAATGATGGTTACCTTTTGTATTTTATTTGTATTTTATCTCTCCTTACTTTTAATTTTAATTTCTTGAATAATTTTCGTGTGTGTATTTTTGTAACTGATGTATGTGACATGTTATTGGCACTTTGTGCTGTTTGTCATTGGTACAAATAAATAAATAAATAAATTAATTAAAGCCCACTACTTGTAAAGGCTTTGGGAAGTAGAATCACCTCCTCCAAATTTCTACTTGAGTTATAAATTCTGGTTTATAAGCAATGATTTCAATTCCTTGTGCTAAGAAAAGACACCATTTTCAATCAGGCAACTTATGGATGGAACAAATACATCAGTTGCAAATACTACATTCGATGTTTTTAGATAATGCTTACTTCAGACTGTCTCAATCAATGTGCGTTGTTCAACGCCAACAGTCACCTGCTGCTCAAAAGCAAATAGGCAAGTTGATGCAGTAAGCGCCAATGAAACAATCTGTGACTGTGGCAACATCTATCACTGCTTTTACTAATAAACATGGTATTCATCCACATATGAATTCATTTTTGTATAGAGTCTCTTCTTAGGACATAACGATTAAGCTTGCACTTGGGAATAAGACGCCAATATGGAACTCCTCCAATTTTGTGGTTCAGTTCTCAATTTTATAAATAGGCTGGCAATTGACAAGAGACTTATCAGCTTCCCGCTGTCTAAGCAAGATAATATGTCTTCAATTTATAAAAAGATTTCCTGGAGAAATCAATCAGAAATAGACAAAAGTCGCATATTTAAACTACACAATCATTATTCGGATAAAAGCATTATAATTCAAAATATGTTCATTATGACTTATCTTCCTGTTAGTGTTCTTATTATCTCCATGTCCAAATTATTCAATTATGGCTTTCAATGATCAGCCTTCCTTTTTCTCTCTGTAAATTCACATTTTTGATTTTCGTACGTGGCCTTGTTTGACTTTGAACTTTCCCTCATTATATATTTTTCTTGTGTTTATTGTATTTTGATTATGTTTAATTGCACTTTAATTTGCATTTCGTGATATCGTCATCACGACGAAATATTTTGTGGAACCGCGCGATGTCTTTGCGGGTCATGTTTCCTTCTAATGGTTATCACTGTAAACAAAACTGTGCCCAATATGTGATCAATTATGTGCCCGACGCATTTTCGTCACATCGGTCACATTTGGTCACGTATGTGACTTTCCAAGTGACCGATGATGAATCGCCATAAATCATGCATTTACGGCGAGAATAATTCAAATTGATTTTACGAATACTTTTCGTCATGTTTTGTTCAAGAATATCATTGGGAAAATGATGATATCATATTGAACTTGGTTTGATTAAAAAACATTTTAATGACGATAATGATTGTATTTTTCGTCACATCGGTCACATTTGGTCACATTATGTGACCGATGATGAATCACCATAGATCATGCATATGCGGCGAGTGCTCGATTAGAATAATTCAATTTGACTTTCCGAATACTATACGGTGTGCTTCATTCAAGGATATCACTGGCAAGAAGATGATATCATATTGAAAACAGCGTGAAACAAATGAGCTTCATGTGAACTGGGAGAAATTTTATTACTGGTCTGCTTTTTTATTACATTCAGAATGAAAAACTGGGAGAAATTAAATAATGACGTCCTATTCCCAAATAGAATCTTCAATCACAATGTCCTGAGAAGTGAGTCGATACAAAATTGAATTAATGTGTAGATGGTTCAATCAAACAATTTTATAGGTAAAATCAGTAATAGATGCTGCCACAGCCATCGATTATTTAATTGGCGTATAGATAAGGTGTTTGTTACATCAGCTTATCTATTTGTTTTTGAACATCAGGTGGCGGTTGGCGTTGAGCAACACACAATGATTAAGACACTCTGAATTAAGCATTGCTAGCTAATTTAAAAATAAATGGAAAGTAGAATATGTATCTAATGATTAGCAAATATTTGTTGCTCTTTCTGTAAGTTCCTTAATTGAAAGTATGGTCTTTTCTTCCCACCAGGAAGTGAAATCATTTAAACCATAATTTATAGCTCAATTTAATTAAGAGGCAGTACTTCAACTTTCCAAAGCTTAAACAAGTATACTTCAACATACTTTGGACATGATTTATGCTTTCTTTTAACATTGTGATGGTATGCCTTTAGTATGTAAAGCATACCACATTTGAAATAACATACGAAAAGCATACAATACCCGCCGTTTTTTACCGCTTTGATTTGAATGAATTAAAACAAATTCAGTGTCTCAAATCATGTTCTATATAGTGAGAACAAACAATGACTCAATCAAATGTTACAAAATCAAAGATTTTGTTCGAAGTGTCCTCCATAGGATTCCTCGCACAACTTACATCGACGAGTAAATGATTCATAAGCCTTTCGAATCATCGATTTCGGAATGTTGTCAAGTAAGTCCATCAACCTTTCCTTCAATGTTGTGGCTGTAGACGGTCTTGGGGACTTGTACAAGTCGTTGCGGATGTAGCCCCACAGCCAAAAGTCACAAACCGAAAGATCTGGACTTCTTGGAGGTCTCTGGATAGACCCACCACGACCAATCCATCGGTTGTTGAGTTGATTGTCGAGTAGCTGTCGAACCACTATCGCAAATGGGGAGGAGCTCCATCTTGTTGATAAAATTTTCTCTTATGTCGATGCTGCTTGAGAAGTGGGATGACGTGAGTTTGAAGAATATGTTTGTAATGCTCTGAGTTCATGGTGGTCTCTAACACTTCATACACAACCCCGGCAAAGTCAGGTGACACCATAGCCCAGCACGTAATACCAGGTGAGCGCAGCGCCTTGTCTTCAGCAATCATCTTCGGATTATCCATGGCATACACGAAACGGTTGTGTTTGTTGACGCAGCCATTCAGGTGGAAAGTTGCTTCGTCGCTAAAGCAGATGTTCTTCACTTCTAACTCTGTTTGGACAATCCTGCAAAAATTCAACCGTTTCTCTGGATCGTCTGGAAGCAATTCCTGAACAGATACCATCTTCCATGGCTTCAAACCCTCTTCCTTTAAAATCTTGTTGACAGAGGATTGCGCAACACCAACTTCTTTGGGCCACCTTACGCTGTGATAGGAATGGGCCGTCTCCAAATGCGGTAAGGACATCTTCTTTCTTTTCTGTCGATAATCTACTCTGTTGATGATCACCAACAGGCTTCCGAGGTAAGATGGTCAGAGTGTCCAAGAATCTTGCTTTCCAATCACGAAGGGTGCGTGCTGGTGGTGGCTCTTTTCCAAATTTCTCAAAAAATATTCGCCTGGCTTCTTCACAATTGAAAGTAACTGAGAACGATACAATTGCTGCGATTTCAGTGTTGTTTAGATTGCAATATTCCATCGTGCGCATCTCAGAAGTAAATGAATTTCATAACATTTGAAATTTGAAACGCAGATATCTATGAACCACACACTTCATCTATACCTTTGAATAAACTGTGAGAAGAGTTAATAATGGAGTGTTTTCATAATTTAATAACATTTGATAAGATTTGAAATTTGAAACGTAGATATCTATGAATCACACACTTCATCTATACGTTTGAATAAACTGTGAGAAGAATCGACGGGAAGATCGCGATCACCCTGTATACCAAGAGAATACAGAAATATACCAAAAAAGTATTTTGGTATGGATCCTTCGTATGTGATTGGTATTGAGCGATTTACAGTGTAGTGGGTTATAATTATCACAATAATTGGAAGAAGCGATAATCATGAAAGGTCGGGCACATATTAGTCACATATGAACTGTGTTGAATGTGACCGATTTGGGCACATTTGGTCACATAAAGGCAGTGGCGAACATCACATGTGTTGGGCACGTAATCTGTTACATATTGGGTACAGTTTGGTTTACAGTGAGGCCAAGTCCTGTTTGCAATCAGCAAATCATCCAGTGATGAATATACATGTATAGTGTGAGCACCCTGATACCGCACAAGCTTCAAGACTGGATCATTGACATCTCGTCCATCTACGTGAGCATCATAATACATTATTTGCATTATTACATTATTACATGCATGCATTATTTATCGATTGCTGCTGACTTTTTAAAAACTTCATTAACTTTGATGTCGCATTTAACTGACGTTTTTCGCATAAGCGATCAAGGGAATCAATGTAGAAATTGCTTTTCAAAGAAAGGACAATTTAAAAACACATTTGCTTATTTTCAGTTATTTATTTTATCAAAACTTGGCGAATTAATGAGAAATCTTGTTTGTATGGATTATTCTGAGAAAGATGGACTAAGAATAAAAGAGTGTCATGGACAAGAAGGAAGTCAACAATTCGAATATTCAAAGGTAATTTTCAAGCTAAATGCTGCTGTTCTTAAATTAAGTAATTGTCTCTTAAGTTATTGGAAATCAATGTGAAAATCAGTCCACTAACATTCTTGTAGCCTTAAATTATAGAATTAAAAGGTAACAGTTTTCAAAAGTATAGAGCAACATTTCTCCGAGCAAACCGCTTCAGCGTTAGCATCAAATCAAACACAGGGATGTGGAGTCGGAGTCCCGGAGTTCCATCATTTTTGCTGGAGTCGGAGTCCCGGAGTCCTATCATTTTTGCTGGAGTCGGAGTCAGAGTCCTTTCAAATGATAGGACTCCGGACTCCGGCCTATAACTAGACCCGAAATATACTGTAATACAAACAAATTATTTATTCTCATTCATAGCTGTCACTGTCTTGATATCAACTTTCTCCGTCAAACAAATGTAGAGAGACAGCAGTGCATGCAAAGCTTGCAATAGTTGAGGGAATGAACCAACCGTGATAGTGAAAAAGGATTGTCTTTTCACTCGGTGATTTAATAGAGACGGCATGCCTTCCTAGCCTCGATCACACTTACGCACCAAAGGTCACATCAGAGACAAAAATGAAATACTAGTTTGTTTGAGAACATTACCTCTTACCTTCACGTTAATCGTGTGTAATGGCTCCTCTAAAGTGCATATTAAAATCAAAAGTGTACTCATAATTTTTCTGGAGAAGTATGGGGAATTTTCCTGCCTGGTAGAGACTGGAGAAAAACCGTGTAAAGCACACATTAAGAAGATGGAAGCAGGCGAGTTGTATGCATATAACTGAAAGCGACATTTGATAAACTTTCATCGAAGACGATTGATAATTGATACAGCAATGATCACTAAAAATGGGTTCAGGTAAGCTTGTAATGATCAATTATAGGTTAGCAGTTAAATTTTTCAAAAAACTAGGCTGCATATACTTGTCACCCGGAGTCAGAGTCCTATCAAAATGATAGGACTCCGCATCCCTGATCAAACATCAATGATTATATTCTATATGGTATGTACTGATTCTGAAACTAAATGTTTGTCACTGTCATGTTTGTCTCTTAACCCTCAGAGACCTGAGCTTTTCCACACGCTGTGAGACCTCAGAGGGGTCTAGTGGACCCTTTTGCAAATTCTTAGTTTACCCGCTTAAATCGATAGGAATCATTAGGAAAGTTAATTTTAAGCAAAAAAACGATGTTTGCATGCGGCCAGTCGATAAAACTAATTCTTTGAACGTATTTTATCCTTCTCAGTAAACACATACGAAAATGTGGTGTTTTTGTAATTCGACGACATTTCGCACCGCATCAGTTGTACTAAGAGTCGGCTTTTTTTAATTTTTGTTGTCGCCATGTAACCGCAGATAGTTTTAATTTTAATGAAATTGATTTATTCCATGTAGCATAACTCTCACATTTGGCCATTTTTTCAAATTTATTCATATCAATCAGAAACAGGCCTAAACTGAGCAATAATTGCCGCATTGTGAGACCCTCAAAACAGCTGTGGAGATCTTAAACTCATCAATTACTGATGTGAAAGCTTTGCCAATAGTCTGCTTTTAGTGTTGAACTTTGAGTATAATGGTAGCTTTCATTTTGAACATTGATTTATGCTGATTTGTTCATGTAGGTCAACCAGTCACGCACGATCATTAACGAAAACAAAATATTCACATTTTGCGATCTTCTAACATAACGCACACGAGCATGATGTAAAATAAATCAGGTTCACTCATTATGCACCCTCGTGGACCTGCACAAAATCATCTTTCATTTGATATTAAAATTTTGTTATGGCAATTTCTACACCCTCTGAGACCTGGGAACCAGTGGACCCCCTTGGTCTATCTGACATACTTCTACTGATTCAATTGAAATGAAATAATACTCGTACGTGCAGATTCAGTGTCAAAAATGATAATTTTACATGGGCATGAGTGGTTCATATATCCTCATGAATGATGATCCTCATGATTTATGAAAAACATGGATGTATGAAATAGATTATTGTTCTGACCCCAAGGTTGCCTTCTGATCATGGAATTGATTCATTCATTTTGCGTTGCTGAGCTTATTCCATTTAGACAAAATGATGCAAATCTAGTAAAATAAGCAGTCATAATGTTAATGCTTTAGTTTAGTTGAACAATAAATCGCTGACGAGATGGATGAGATATCGGTCTTATGATATGAAACCATTTTAATCGTACATACATTCGTTATATCCCATAAATTCAGCTATTATCCGTTACTTCATCATTCTTTTTTAAATGTATAAATCACATACTCGTATTATTTGTATACAATTTTCATTTTATTTTCAGTCTGCTGAACAAATTCGTCATGTGCCAAGGGGATTATGTCTTGAATTACTGATTGACTCAACAGTAAATTTTGCTCCATGTAATTTAAAGCGGAGTCAAAGGTGGATTTTTGATAATTATTTAAAGAATAACTCATGAAAAAGGACGTGTTTTTGCCATATGAGCACCTGATGCATGATTAACTTCAGGCGTTTCAATGATTCAGCATTTGAAAATTCGTCGATATTTTTCATTCAACTTGTCCATTGTTGAGGAGGGCTCCAAATCTTGTCCTATACCAAATTTTTGAACAACGGAATTGATACAGACCAGCTGTAAATTTTGATATACAGAAAAGAACTGATCTGCTTCATTGTTACATTCATAATTTTACATAGCTCATATTACATTCAGTTTGAATGAGAGTGTTCACACTGAGAAAATTTCTGCACAGTTTTCATGTAATTCGAGCGTTTAAAGTGCATACCACACATATTCAAATTATCTGTCAACACTCACGAGTTCAGCATTACTTACATTGTGCTCACGAAAACCTACATGTATTTACAAGCGTTTGGTCATCGAACGGAATAGAACCTCGTATTTTCTCTCATAAAGATTACAACAAGAATCTGAAAATCTTATACAAAAAACTTTTGAAAGGACAAATATACGTGGTTGGATGCGAGCTATTGGACAAGGAATTGACAGACGTGATCATTTCACAAAGGTAACCCGGAACATGTGAATGTAAAACCAATTTCGATACTCTCCCGATATGTTTAGTGCAGAGTAAAATGAATAAAGAATGAAAATCTTTAAAGGGTTTGAAGTGTTTTGCAGTTGACAAAGGGTCTGAACCCGAAAAGTCTGGCGATTTTTATTCTTTATTCATTTTACTCGGCATTAAACATATCGGGAGAGTATTGAAATTGGTTTTACATTCACATTGAATTATGGTCCTTCCGCCCTCTGCCATATCATATAACCCGGTACATAATCATGACGGCATATATACACAAGTCACAAGCCGAAGATGTATTCGTGAAGTCACAGATAGCCATCACATTTCACTGAAAAGAGGTGTGATATGGGCTGCTCTAGGGAACTTTTGGAAGAAACGAGCACTGACATTAATTGCACGTTGAGGCCGTGATAGCTGGCACTCCGTAATAGCGACAGCTGGAAGTAGGGTGTAAACCATTGTATTTCAATCTAATCCGCTAGTGCACGAATACAATTTGACATGTCACCTGATAACGTAGATATTCCGCGCGGAAGGAAAGAAGAGACATACTAGTATACTTGAACTTCGTCCCTGAAGACATACACTTTCAGGTTGAAGCTCTTTACGAGGGGAATGATATCCACAGCATAAAGGGAAAAAGCTCCGTACCGTGGACTGAACCCAGTGGAACACCCAGGTCAGTGCAGAAATGGATGATAAACTATCACCAGGATGAAAAGTACTGTATTTGATTTTTCATGGCAGTATATACCAGACAATACATATGACAAGGCACTGAGGAGCTCGTTGTAGTTTACAGAGTCGACTGCAGGCGACAGGTCAAGAGGTGGGAAAAGAGTAATGTTGCCATCATCCATGGCTGCGAGAACTTGACTGGATATCTTTAGGATCGCAGTTTCAGTCTCTGATGTCTCTGATGTGACCTCTAGCTAGTAGGTGTGATCGAGGCTAGGAAAGCTTGTCTTCTCTACTAAATCACCGAGTGAAAAGACAATCCCTTTTTCACTATCACGGGACATTCCCTGAACTATTTCAAGCTTTGCATGCACTGCTGTCTCTGTACTTTTGTTTGACGGAGAAAGTTGATATCAAGACAGTGACAGCTATGAATGAGAATAAATAATTTGTTTGTATTACAGTATATTTCGGGTCTAGTTATAGGCCGGAGTCCGGAGTCCTATCATTTGAAAGGACTCTGACTCCGACTCCAGCAAAAATGATAGGACTCCGGGACTCCGACTCTGCATCCCTGTAACAAACTTCCTGACATCAAGTACGATGGCAGCTGTGTAAGGACAAGGTGATCAAGCGCAGTTTTCTAAACATGAGATTAACAGAGACAAGCTGATTACTATCGATGTCATGACATTCTGAAGGTATACTCAGCACCGACTGTACGCAAGTCGATGATATTCAGGAACTTCCATGGTCGATACGTAGTGGATTTGTACACTGGTGGAGGTATTTTGAGAGATGATTTCGATTGCAAAATTTAATGGTCAGAAAGTCTAGGATCAGAATAACACACAGTGGAAAAGGAGAGTCACATCTGGTGAAGATAAGGCCAATGATGCCACTACTTTAGCGGTGAGTTGGTCTGTCAATCAGACACTTCAAACCATACAAGGAGAACATATGACGTAATTGATGAGCATGTCGGGTTTTTCTTCGGACTCGAGATGTATATTTAAGTCTACAGCTTTCATCAAAGTCTCACATGATGCCGTAAAGTAGTCAAGTATCTGAGATCATTCTGTGGAGAATGTGGAAGTCAACGATCAAGTTTAATAGATTAGCACAATAACACATAAAGCTGATCCAGATGAAACACGAGATGATATGGCATATTCAAATGAGATGGGATTACAGTCGGTAGATGAACGCGAAAGATGAATTCCGTATTGAGATGGCATTGTATTTTCCAATTGCATCAGTTTGTTTCCTATATTTTTTATGAAAGAGAAAACAGTATAATAGTAAATTTAAAATATATTCTCCATGCATCTTGTTTGCATTATTATAAGACTGCCATATATTCTGAGAACTAGTGTCTCTTCAGGCCAGTAATTTAGAATAGGGAAGATTGCCGACTGGCGGGAAATCTTGAAGCCTGTTGTCTGTGGAGAGAACTTTGGCTAGGGGGAAAACATTCTGGTTGTTCACATGCTAATCAAGAGTCAGATATTAAAGACGGATGCTGTCCGTTCATGCTTAGCAGGAAGAATCATTAAAGTAGCCGTTGCATCATTTTTTCAAGCTGCTTAAAAGGCGTGTTCCACATTCGTCGTAATCACAATCTTCACGTGATACATTGATAAATTTGTAAAATCAGATGACGGAATGCCTATCCACTTGATTTTACATCGAATCTTAACTACTTACAGACATGTACACTGTAAATCGCTGGATTCGAAAATTACATACAAACATTTACCAAAATTACATACAATTTGAAACTAACATCTGATACGAGATTCTCGTATGTTTACAGAGATCTTGTATGTTTTTCATACCACATCTCACTTACTTTCGTATGTGGTTGGTATGTAGTAATACGAACTATTCTATCTGTGATTGGCTGTTTTACACTGAAATACGAGTTGTTGGTATGTTTTATATACGAAACCCGATGCAAATTGGTCTTCATTCGTATGTCTTTAGTATGAGCAGCTTTAAGTCTCATAGCAAAAAATATGTGTGTATTACACACTACTGTCAAATAACGTTTTTCAGTAATACCAGTTGTGAATACTTTTTGTTTGATAGAGTGATGTTTAATTAGATTAGATTTATTGTGAATTTTATGCTCCACGACGTTGTCGCCGTTGCTACTTGTCATGCAACATTAACAAGACGTTTAGTTAGTTCTACTTTATGAACCAAGCTGAAAAACATTAATTCATGTTAAAGACATCTTTCGAGAAATCATGTTGACTTATAGATCTTAAACATAACTATTTTTGCGTTCATGAATTATAATGTTATTTATTTCGGATTGATAATATGCTTAATTTCAAAATTGCATAATGCATAATTGTTGATGGTTGAATACTTATTGATTATTCATGAACTGCCTTAGAATTACATCTATTAAAATCGAATTTATTATTGAAAGTATGACGCTTGAATGTCATTCTCTCACTACTTACAGAACAGTAGTAACACTAGTGTGATCTTTATTGACAAAAGTCCTTAAATCAACATACCTTATACATGATTTATGCTTTCTTTTAACATTGTGCTGGTATGGTTTTAGTATGTAAAGCATACCACATTTGAAATTACATACGAAAAGCATACAAATATATACCAAGAGAATACAGAAATATGCCAAAATAATATTTTGGTATGCATCCTTCGTATGTGATTGGTATTGAGCGATTTACAGTGTACGTATGCTTCATAATCTTCAATGCGAGGAGACAATATATGATATATAATATTTCACTAGATCTTGTCAAATGATTTAGCATTTGATTTCCTAAAAGGTTTGCTAAGGATTTCTTTCTGTTTCATTTGATAACATTTCATTGAAACATTTCATTTATAATTTTTGTGCATGGAAAGATTAAAAGACTGAAAAACAATATTATCTTATTAATTTCAAAAAAATATTTATATTATCACAACAAATAGATTTCTAATGAATATTTAAATAATTTTTGATGTCACCTCCATGCACTTATTAAGTGATTATATAACAATTCAATAGACATGAAACTGCGGATGCATCATTTGAAATAGAATGGTTTGTTATTTTTATTGAGTGGATGTATATTTTGTTTTATGGTTGTTTCCATGATGATAGTGAGGACTCTGTGGCAGCGAATATTTTTTGATCAAGCCAATCGTGATTTAAATGATTTTTCAGTTGCTAAGTTTCTTTGTCGCCGTCAAAGGGGAGGTCTGAAAACTCCGTCGATAGGTTTTTTTCAAAAAAATCAAAACTGCCGAAAATGCTTTGAATTCACATTTTTTGGGATTTTCCGATGTTTTTCTTGATGTTTTTCCGATAAGCCATCACTTAAATTCATAATTTTCGGAGCGGAGAATTTAGTGATTGCTAACACTGTAATGACTTTATTTCCTAAGTTACAAGAAAAGCAATTTTCTGACAATGAGATTTTTTAATTTTGATCATACCATGAAATTGGTCCGAAGTATTTGTGCACATTAAATGAAAGTGTGAATATTTCCTTTTTAAAATCTCTTCTATCAGCGAAGAATTTTGAATGCAACAGTTGTTTCCAGGCAGCAACATATGAAAACGATTATTTTTCAAAGTCAAAAATCAGAAGATTTCATTTTGATAAGTTTGACTGTTCAGTATCTTTTGATGCTGATCTATATTAGATGGAAATGAATCAATGATGTGAAAAATATCAGTTTTCTCTCCCGATCCGAGTAATTTAATGACATTAAATAATTACGAATAAAAAATATGTACATAGCCGACGTTTCGAGTCCAGACCCTTTCTGAAGGCAAGGCAGCAATAATTCATCAAATTACTCGGATCGGGAGAGAAAACTGATATTTTTCACAGCATTCATTCATTATGGTCTTCCCGCCTTCAGCCATCTCTTATACTACATGGAAATTAGAATAGCCAAGTTATGGCTTAGATCACAGAACCCCTTTGTGGGAAGATGAATATAAACTTCCATTTAAGATGTGTCTATCATTAAAATACGTGCAATTCGTTACAACATAGGAAATGTCTTGACTAAGAATAACTTCGAAATGAAATGAAGTGACTTGCGTTAACATCATAGTCATGTGATCAAAAATACTATGCAGTAAGTCACTATTTGCAATCTGAAATATTTTATGATACAAAGCTAGCAGTCTAGGATCTCTCGAGATTTTTTGAATGCTGTTTTGTCAATTGCAATTCGGCTTAGATCAAAAGTTAACAAGCATTGCAATCACGGAATTAGATTGTTTAATCGTATCACTTTGCTAGAAGTGCAAACTGATTCAAACAGATGGCACATGCAGGAACTTAATAAGTGGGCAAAAAGAAATTTTTAATGCCTAACAGAGATAGGAAAATAGTCGTGCGTCGCTGGCGGATTGCTCTGAATTCCTTCAAAATGCTCCGATCGCCACGACTCCTTCAGATTCGAAGAATTCAGATCATTGCGAAGTGTTTTCTCGATAATGTTGGGCACTCCGATCCTTTTAAAAAAAGTTAGCAGGCGCATGAAAAAACGTTCACAAACTTCTCTGTAGAACTTGACATCGACTGTGTCTCTTCGCTTTGTGATCCGGTTGATAACAGTCACTGAAACATTGCACAATTTGGCGCGTTTAATGCTAAACTGGCTGCTCATTGTTCGATTGCTATGGTATTTAGTCAGGAGATTGTGCCATTTCATTTACGTTACATGTTCCAATGCTTCCCTTCTAGTCAAACGGAAAAAGAGACTTTAGTCCGGCAGCCAGAACGAGTTTCTGCAGGGAACGAGGCCGAAAGTGAGACTTTCACAGAATGTTGTACAGCCTATGCCTACTACGAATTGGCACGTCTGCCGAGTTCTAGTGAGTTCCTCTTCTTGTCAGACAAGATCAAAGAAAAGCACATGTAAATCCAATGGGACGCGGATTGAAGTTTTTGACTAAAGTGAAATTTTGTATGTTTTCTCTGATTAAACGAAAAGTACTAAGCTCAGAGTCACAATTTTTGGCATGTAATCCAATGTATCCAATTCGTAGTAGGCATGGGGTGTACAACATTCTGTGAAAGTCTCACTTTCGTCCTCGTTCCCTGCAGAAAGTCGTTCTGGCTGCCGGACTACTTGTCTAAAGGTGCGTTCACACAGAGCACGGTTTTACGGCGATATTCTGCCGTGCTAAATGGCTTCCCGATTTCTATCATTAAACTCAGTACAAAACCGCAGATGGCGTTGACACACAGCACGGTTGCCGTGCTTTCAAATGGATCTGAACCCATTTCAACTGTGGTTTCAACTTTTCATTTATGAAAAAAGTTTTTGCCTCAAACTGCAAAATGAATGCTGCCATCACATTCTCCATGAAATTTCGAGTAAAACGAAGTCCGTTTCAGCAAATTTGGTGAAGTTTTGGAAAAACAGGACCGAAGAAATCATTTGAACGGAAAGCGTTTGAAGTTTGTGTGAGGGGCGGCTCTTCTCGAGTGATTATACCGAAGTCATTATTTGCTACTATTCTCGATCTACCGAGTCGATTCACATGATCAACACTGCAATATGGTCGCAGTCCTATGATGAATCGGATGAGCCACGGCCAACTAGAGGATACGGCCGGGACACGTGCATAATGGCCTCCAAAAAAGGAGGCCGAACTGTTATCATACTGCATCCTGTTTTTAGATGACAAATTAATGTATAGATTGTTAATATCATAATGGAGAACGACTGAATGAGATTTACACTATATTTAGAAAGTTACAAAGCCGGATCGAATGTCAGTACAAATTATTTCCTCCTTTTCGAAGAATACTTAATCAATTGGGTATTTGGCCTTTTGATAGAGTCCTTCATTTTCTTTTGGTAATTGTTGAATATGATATTTACACATGTAGAGATCAGGATTTTTTTCGATCGAACGTGATCTTCACACGAAAATTCGATTAGTGTCAACTTTTTGCAAACAATGCTTGCAACATACTCGGAAAAATCGGAGTGTTTTTCTTTTTCTTTCAGAAAATAAGAAAAATTTCCCATCAAAATAGAAAACACTTCACAAACAGAGTCATGAAGTAATTCATTTGGCACAGTCAAACCTCCTCTGTTCAAAGCATCAATATATCGACGATCATATGACTGAATCAAGTTCTCGTTCAAAATACACCACAAGATGAACAATTGAGATGCGAATCTTTTTCGCAATATAGCCAGAAATATACACCGCTACTTCATTTTCAGTATCAGACAACGAATAATCGTCAGATAAATTGTTTATATCATCATCAGTGACAGTCAAAGAATCTGTATCATCAGATGCATTGATGATAGGATATTCATCATAATCTAAATGTCTGAGGCTTTGACAAATCTTAATGATCTTCTCAGACTTGCAAGTTCATATAAAGATACGAGGAAACGACCGCCAGACATTTGTCTGTATCTGCCGAATCTTTTCTCCAATGCATCTGTTTGAAAACGCGAAGTTAAAATGAAATCATAATCTTCATTAAGAAGATCGTTGCACAAAGTTGCTATAGCTCTTGTAGACTGCACTAATGCTTTCCAAGTCTGCTCAGAAAAAAAACTGTAGATTTTTCGTTTTCCAAGACTCAGCCCACATGGCGAATTTCAACAAAAAATCTGTTTTACCGTCATTAGGTCGAATGCCATTCGCCAACTGCAAACTATGATTTGGTGACTTGGAATTAAGAATATCCCATCAAACGGATACAATTTTGATAAAATTTGAAGTCGAATGAGTAGTTGCGTCATCAGGAAAAACTGCTCAATGGTACTCGAATTTCGCCTGTCAAAAATTGCTAATGCTAAAGGAACATTCTGCTTTTTATTTTGCGGATGTAAAGCCGCAAATGTGATCAAAGGAGCTTTCTTAAGCAATGTTTTGTGCTCAATGTCGAACACTTTATTGAGAAAGTTCCAATCGATGAATGATTTGTCAGCTAAATGCATATCAAAGACATCGACGGAGGCTTGAAATGACGTAACACGGAATCTACGGATTTTCAACCAATTATTTCTGATGTTTTTTATCAGTTGAACGACATCAAAAATCAGATATATTATCATATTGTCGAATAAAATAGCAAAATTCCCATTTGATGCATTTGAATGGGGATACCGACATTTGAGACGAGTATAGAGATTCACATTAACAGAATGATTATCTGTAGACAATGCACGGATTTTTACACTAATATTTCCGCATTTTCGAATAATATCCTTGACGGTCTCCATTAGCAACACGGCCGATAACTTTGTGATTGGTAGTGCCCGAATGACAACAGAGATTGATTTCTTGAGGAAAACGAGCATGAAGCAAACAACACTACCATACAGTTCTTCTTCTGGTGATGCTCCGATCATTGACGCTCCATCAAAACGCAATTCTGATTGAAGATACATTTCATCAATTAGAAGGGTAGCATCCTTACCAATTTCACCGCTTTCCAATAGAGATGACACGAAATTCAGAGAGTTGAGATCTCCGGAGGTTACTCTGCGCAAAGTGCGCAATGATGGAAGAGGAAAATGTTCACTCAAAAAGTTGTACGCCGCCAAAGATGTATAGCGTATATTTATTGCGAATCGCATGATTATGGCCCGATATGCCACTTTTCCCTTTATATAAACAAATTTCTCCAAAGCTGACAAGAGAGGGAAATCACGATTATCATCAGAAAAATTCTTAACGTAGTTGCACAATTCCATCAACTGACTTCGCCTGCTCAATTGGCACCCAGGCTGAGATCGCAACCAGGCGGGTAAAGACAACTGACGGCCATGAAAAGATAATCTAACATGGAAGGATGAATCAATCACAATGGCTCCGAGAACCTCGGACATCCCTGAAGATAATTGATAGACGCGAACATAATCGCTAAATTTCTCCAAAATCCAGTCAGCCGGTTTATCATTCACGTCGAAGTCAGTCAAAGAATGTATTTTATCACGTTGTTGAAAAACCTCCATCTCATCCATTTGTATATTCCTGTCAGTAGGACATTTCCGTCGAATAGTGATAGGAGCTCTTACCGAGGGAAGAAAAGAAAAAATAGTAGGAATGGGATCGTCCTCCCATTTCAATCTTTTTCGTCCTGATAGTGTCGTCCGTATATATTTGCTATCAAAATGTTTTTCACAAACGAATGTATTTTTTGTCACAATCAAATCTTTTCGACGAATTGCAATAATCCATTGTTGCTGCAAAGTTTTTTTATTATCCTTTGGAAACGAAAACTCTGCCGCATAAGGACTTTCTGAGGCGCATCCACTTTTGCATAACGGCACGCAGCACTTTTTTACCATGTCGAACTCTTGATATCTGATATGGACACTTGAATTCTGATAGCAGACAGGAGAGAGCATTTTAAGTCTCGCGTTGATCAGTCAAATAAGTGAAGCTGACTGCCGTTTGCGCGCTGTGCATGTGCGAGAATAATAAACTTGGCGTTCCCTTAACTGATCGATACAGATGGTAGAACATACCCAGCGTCTGCAGCACAAAGACATTATGACCTTGATGTTGTGCGACTTGACTCGGCTAATGAAGTTTTCTCACCCTACAGTCAGTAGCTTTATGTTGCAATCAAAAATTTAATCCTAATGACTGATTACATTTAGCGAGATGATCGGCCTCCTTTTTTGGAAGCCATTATGCACGTGTCCCGGCCGTATCCTCTAGTTGGCCGTGGATGAGCGCATCGATTTCGTGATTTAATAAAATTTCAGTTTTTGTCAACAGAGTCTCAGACTCGAACATTGGTATGATCGGTGTTTCACCGATCATTTCGGTGTAATGACGCATGAAATGTTGTTTTTTGATGCATTTCAGTAAATTTTATATCTCCAGAACGCTCGCAGCATTTGCGGCATCAATATCTAACTTATAATTGGATCTGATGCGTTTCTGAGGACAACGAACTTTTCAGTCTCCCACTTCACCCTTTTGTAGATGACGACAAGGATTTGCCGTCGCAAAAACCGTGCCCTGTGTGAACGACAATGCGGCTTTTATTCGGTGGAAATACCGCAAAACCGTAAAACCGCAAACCGTGCTCTGTGTGAACGCACCATAATTCTGTGATTGCAATACAACAAGTGTACATGTTTCCCCCCTAGCTCTTGTCAGTGGCGAGAGAAAGTGGCTTCACCGTGAAATGAATAACGCATTGATTGTCAGCAGTCTTCTCCCATTATCTCCTTCTCAATGCTTCAATGCGTACGATTAATGTAAGTTCATGAAAAAATGATCGTCCAAGCAACAGCGAACAATTCTTCCCAGGTTTGTGATCCAATTACGTTCGCAGATATGTCTCATTGTTTGACTGCTGTCAAAAGACGTGTCACTTGATTTGACAGCAGTCAAATGTCTCCTTTCCCTTACGAAAATTATCATGATAAATTTGATGATAAAAGGCTTATGATAATTTGGAACCATTTATCATGAAGTTTTATCATGGAAAATGATAATTTTTTATCATGAATTCATGATAGTTCTTTAACGTGAATTGATGACAATGTTTTGTGATAACTTAAATTATTTATTATGAGCTTTTATGATAAAATGGTGATGATAATACAAAAATGATGATTACGCATACTATAAAGAGAAATTCAAAAACAAAACAGAAGGATGGTTTCATCTGCGTTATAACGCTTATATTGAAAAAACGCATCAAAAGAAAATGCATCACTTTACAAATTTAAATGCATCAACTGACCTATACAACTTATAAAAATTATCAAATATTCGAACACTTCAAATAATGAATATCAAATAATGAATGATGTGAATGTGACTGACTGTCAAGTGATTTTTATCTGGACGGTGTGAAAATCCACCTTAAATGACATTCATTATTTGGTTTTGTGTATACAGAAAGAATATAAAAATGACTTCTGTATGACAGACTGATTTCCGCTTATAGCTTTCGTATCACTGAGAATAATGGCACGCTATGAAAATATGGATGTCTGCTGTTGAAATAGAAACGTTTTCAACAAAATTGCAATAATTGCTTCATAAGAAGTTGTGTTATTCACAAATTACTCACAAATCAGATCACCACTGCGTGAAATGGTAGAGTATAAATTACTTCATCAGAACTTAATCGTACAAAGATTGTAGCCTAACGTAGGCTTTATGAAAGGCGAATGAAGCTAATAAAATGCAAATGACAATGACAAATTCAGTTGTTGAGGCTTTAACCTTGAGCAAACCTATAAACACCAAAGTGAAATAATTTCCAAAATCAGATCACAGATTTATGTGATGGTATCTGATAAAAACATCTTTTAAAAACAATCCGTAAAATACTTAATGGCACTATGAATGAATGAATGATCTACAGAGACTTCATAAAAAATCTTAACACAATTTTATGAGATAATAATGAGTCCATCAATTTCGTGGTAAAGTGTTCAAAAATACATACAATTAGAAAATATAGAATAGAAAATAGAATGTGACAAAATTAGAAAAATATCTAAAGTTTTTAAAGCATCTTTGATCGTAATTTGCAAAGAAAGACTTAGAAATCACTACTGAATAAAATATATATCAAATAATAATTAAAATGTAAGTCTTTCAACGAAACAAATTTAATGCTAAAATCGATTTGGCCGGTCTGGCCTGTTCACATAGTACCGGTATCATTTACTAGGTGAACAGGCCGGACCGACGAAATCGATTTTGCTATCATACTTTTGTGCGCTGAAAGATTTATACTTTAATTATTATTTGATAGATATTTTATTCAGTGATGATTTTAAAACACATCAGTTGATAAAAATGACAAATTTACAATTAATTAGTTCTTTTGGCGCGCGGCTCTCTTACAGTCACGGAACTTCTGCGACACACGCTGAATAATTGCCGCGTCTTTTACATGTGGATCGACAAGATGTACGCGGTCGATTATCCACTTGCGCACTTCACTGCTCATTATCATCCCTCCACCTGACTTCCTTGAAGCAGTCAGCTCCACCATCTGCGCCTTACTGTAGACGATGGCCAGTAGAACGCTGACCATCCTCTTCCAATTCTTTGACGCAGCTTGAATGGCGAGCTCCTGCGCTGCGCCCAACAGTGGCACCTTCCCGACATATTTCACAGCCATTTGATTCTGCGTCGTCTCTATTGTGTCCATCGTCACTGTCGTCGGCTCCATGTCCTCCTCCAGGTAGGACATGAAGGATGCCGCGGCACTAAGAGCATCGAACTCCGCAGAAGGGGGAGGAGGGGTACATGGGCGGGAAAGAGGGGTAGAGGTACATGGGCGGGAAAGAGGGGTAGGAGTGCATGGGCGGGAAAGAGAGGTAGGGGTACATGGTCGGGAAAGAGGGGTAGGGCTACATGGGCGGGAAAGAGGGGTAGAGGTACATGGACGGGAAAGAGGGGTAGGGGTGCACGGGCGTGTAGGTTCAGGAACTGGTGGTTGGGAGCGATCTACAGTGGTAGGGGTTGGTGGTTCAAACGGTTGGCTGGGTGTAGGGGTCACGGGTGCACTGCCGATTACTGGAGCATCACGTGGATGGATCTGCAATAAAGGAAAAAACTTTCATAGAAGGCTTGCATCAATATCAGATGACTGTCAGACATGAATAAATAATTTGAGATTTTTTACAGATAGTTACAACTATGCATATCTACGTCAATACCAAAGTGTGGTCAATACATAGTCGTACGAAGCATATTCGAAGTCAATGCTATCTCAGCATAGACATGATATGTATGTTGGGTATGATTAAACTAAGATTCCAATAACATAGCCTTCTGGAATCTGTCAACTAGCATTTGTCTGCATTTTCCCTGAGTTTCCATATTATTCCATGAAAAAGCTTCATAAAATTATATGAGTATCATATGCAAACTTACAATGTCTCTCAGCGTTTTGCTGATTGAGCGCGGCACATCCTCAATCAATATGGAGTTCAGTCTCCTCAGATTCGCCATCTCCAACTCCATTTGACGAATCTTCATGACCAGCTCTGATTTTGGAAGCTGATATAATTCGTCCTGAAAAATAGTAAAGCATTTCAGATTGTTATAATTAAAAGGAACAATTGAATCTCGGACACATCTGTTATAAAGAGTATCCTGACAAATAACTACGGTTTGCAGATTGTTTCTTAGAGAAAAAATATTTTGATGTCAATACAGACTACAGCTTTTGATACAGATGTTTCAAAAGAGTGTTGTTGACAGACAACACTGCAATCGTCGAATGACCGAAATCAGAGCAGAAGCAGTTCCACATGCAGAACATAATGCATCAGCTGTCAAACTATTTCACGACAAGACTAATAAATTAGTTGAATGTAAAATTATAACTCACTTACATTCATAAAAATCTCATCATTCATGAGACTGCGTTGTTTTAGGAGGACGGCACAGTGCACTTTCCGCCAGATTCTTCGTATCTGAAAATAGAATAAATGAAAAATGTGCAAAAGATAGGGAGGCATTTCTTTTCCAGCCTGTTCTTATATAGCTTGCGCTTGAAAACTACTGATCGATGAAATCTAGAACAAATCATGGTATTGCAAAGAAATTTGGAAGCAAAATTATTTAAGTAGGTTACGTATAAAGCGAAGAATTCCAAAAGTCCATTAACCAGCATATAATCGGCGATCAGTACGTAAATTTATCGACCGATTACGATTATCACTCTAACGTGTCAATAATCGGTTACACTCCTAACATGCAGACACATTTATTGTCCCCCTCCCCTGCGAAATGAAATCTTGTCTACGTGCCTCTATAAGAAATATACAGCAACGTGTATACATGTATAACAACGCATTCTTACCATGACACTCCAAAACCCGTCCTTCGTGACATTGCCAGCCACACTGCGGTTCCTTTTCTTGGCAGCCCGTCCACTTTATCAGGCCCCATCTCTCGGCATTGGATAGCAACCGAGGGTCTCTCACGGGAGCCCTGCGGCTCGACAGACATTTGGCTGATATAGCCCTCGGACTTCTCTTTCCACTCAATTATCAAAAACTTCATAATTCTGGAAAAAAAATAGTATTCTTTAAAATGTATAATTCACAAATAAGAAAACTGCAACATATGATGGTTTATCAGCGTAGCGGTGATCATTTCGCTCTTTTGATATTTTGTCATCATTTGGTTGGTATTTAAATTATCATCAACGAAGTGAAAATTCTCAGTGGACTTAAAAGAAGTGAAAGTTTGATTCCAAGTACAGCTATGAAGAGTACAGCAATCTATGTTATCAGTACAGTAATCGGTGCATATGTGCGTATGTAATGGCCTTTTAAAAATGCGCATATCCATTTTTAAAACACGATTTTCAGCAAGGTTATTTTTGTGATTTCAAAAACAGTAACAATGACTTAAGATGTCTTGTAAATCATTTAATCATATGACGCGTTCGACAAACTGTCGACCTCCTTTTTTGACGCTCTTCACGTATTCGCCTTTCAACTCGATGCAGTTATCGTAACACTGCAGCATTTTGTCCACCCCTTCCTCCCAAAACTTTGCCGGAAAACAGCGGAGCGAATCGTTGGAGACGGCAATGACCTCATCGCGACTGCTGAAGTCACGACCTCGCATTGGCTTTTTCATTGGACCGAACAGGTGGAAGTCGGTAATGCGGCCAGGTCCATCGAATGCTACGGATGGTTGAGCAGGCGAAACCCAAGCTCACGCACTGTTTTCATTGTGGCAGCTTGGGGTCGTCAACTGACTGCGAAAAGAAGCAGCGTGTTCAATGTGCCACGGAGAACTTGGCGGTGTGGCAGCAAATTGATGACGAGGAGATTAATCGCCTTTTCATCACAATGGACGGCACGTCGCTGCCATGTTCAACCCTCTCACCAAGAAATTAACACTCAAGTCAGTGTAGTGGGAGCCCGAGGGGCTCATACCATCCGCCGCATTCGATGGACCTCGCTGCATTACCGACTTCCACCTGTTCGGTCCAATGAAAAGGGCAATGCGTGGTCATGTCTTCAGCAGTCGTGATGAGGTCATTGCCGTCTCCAACGATTCGCTCCGCTATTTTCCGGCAAAGTTTTAGGAGGAAGGGGTGGAAAAAAATGCTGCAGCGTTGCGAGAACTGCATCGAGGTGAAAGGCGATTGCGTGGAGAGCGTCAAAAAAGGAGGTCGACAGTTTGTCGAACGAGTCATATGATTAAATGATTGTCAAGATTGACTTGTAAAAAATTCAATTCATTTGCATCGTTCGTTCAAAAGTTATAGCATTCTTATATATTCTGTGGTTGTAACCATAACTGCAAACAGAGATGGTGAACTGTGAACCAGCGTTGCAGCTCGCAATGTGAATAATTGGCACTGTACTCATGGTCTGAACTGAATAATTTTGTTGTTAAAGAAACCAAATGTACAAATAGTTACTCTTACATACATTGAATGGTGAGCTTTCTTGGCGTCATCGTCACTGAAACGCTAACTTAGCGACACTGACAGGATGATCATGTTATTGTTGGAATCAAAAAGACGACTTATTGCGAGGAATCAAAATGATGGGTTTTTTATTGGTAGAATAGATAAAATTATTGAACCGTCAACATCATATGCAACAACATGCCTAGAGTGGCAAGCAGGAACCTTCATAAAATTTTGTTTATCTTGTTGGATGACTCTCCTGGTAAATTTAGATTCAATTTCAGTTCTTAGTACCTGACCAACTAAATGATATTCACCATCAATATAGACGATGAAATGGGTATGCATGAAATTTCCCATATTATCACCAATGTAGCAGCTGCATCTCCTAGAGCTTTTACAAAACGTAAGACAACTGAATTTCATGCCATTTACCATGACCGACTTGAATACCTCGACTTTGCTACTATCCGATGCGCCTAACAAATGTCTTAAGAAATCTGGCAATTTTATTATTTTTGAAATGCCAGGAACTACACCAGAGCACACCTGTGATGATAGAGCTTCTGATAAATAATTTTCGTAATGATGTAGACCTAGATTGGTTTCCTTCAGTTTATATTTGCAAGAAGTCAGATGCCATAATAAATTAAAACGTTGAATTATTTGCTTGCAAATGCTCTGTGTACCATTGAATAAATTTGTCAATATACCGTTATATGCTTCAAATCGATACATGTGATAAAGTGGTGTTGGTCCGAAAGACTATAGATTTCTTGCTGCATGTAAGAGAAGATGTAAATTGTAAGTCATATTTTGATATACCATATATTTCTTGAAATTCATAAACAAATTTATTTAAATTGGTATCAAGAGTCCCAAGATTAGTAGCATTTGGCTCATAAGACAAAAATATCATGTACTGATTCACTTAGCAATAGGAAATGTTGGTATACATGTTCTGGCAAAAAATCTTTTAAAAACTATTGGTCCATAAAACAGAAGAAAATTGTGAAATTCTTGCGCTTTCCAATATTCGACTGCTTTTAAGGATCGTGGTGTTCTAGTTAAACTTGATGGTATTTTGAAATTCAATATCAAGCGGTCGATATTATCTCTATGTCTCCCGATATAAACGCTATCGTTTATCCTGCTTGCAGAAGAATTAAACCATAAATTCAGCATTTGCTTCATCACACCTCTGTCAACACAGTGCATTAAATCGATGCTGAAACCTTCCACAAGATCTAAAAATGGTAAACTTTGTAAAGGGCTATGTCCCTTTACGCCATGATGAGGGTGGTTACTTGAAACTGCCAGATTAGCGTCAATACGCAACCCTTCACTTGTCCGCAACAAGGGTTCAACATCTCGAAAATCATACACATAAGCAAAGCCTCTGCCTTTATCTACTCGTGTAACAGTGTGCTTACACCATGGGCATCCAAAGCTCCCATTAAATTGTTTGATATTTTGCAGATGACATCGCGCGACTGAATCAGCAACAACGTTTATAGGAACAACTATGTACTTATCTCCTTGATATGAAAATGCCTTCATTGGTCAGTCTATTTAAAATTTCACATACTGGACGAAAAAATAAATTGTAGTTAGGTTTCTTAGGTCCATAATGAATACCTATAAGAAATAAGTTATGATACTGGGCAAAAGGTGAAGTTCATTTATAATACCCAGAATGGGCCATGCTGATGAGTTGCTAGAATTATATATTGAATCGACATCGGTACAATTACTCAGAGTCAATACTTTCCCATATGAAAAACGTTCGTAGAGTTCATTGAATTTCCTGCCAACAGCTGGTTTGAATTGGTTGTGATAGACAGATAATATGTCACTAATGATATTCCTTATGTTTGTGTAATAGAAGCAATGATTCGATAGTTCTAATTGTGTTTGTTCATATTGTTGACTACAAACAGAGCATTGTAAGTCATCTCCCATCAGTTCGTCACATTTTTGACAGTAAAATGTTCTTGAAATCTCAAATGATGAACTGAAATACTTCTTCAATAAATATTTGGACTTGCAAACATAGTTTGGTTGGGGCAAGATAGTAAAAATCAACTTCAAAATAGCTTCAGCGGTTTTGTAAGACAAGTTGCAAGAAATGACAACAACAGTAAAAAAGCAACATAAATTCATGAACTGTTATTTTTGATGTTGAATACAAAGGTAATCTTGCAATGTCATCATCAATGTGGAAATTTGTTTCATTGGCGTCATTGTCAATTTCATTTTCGATTTCTTCAACCTCTGCATCAGATAAGTGGAATTCAAAATCGTCTACGCTATATCTCGGCTCATTAGTATCCATTTGAATATTCGATAAATCGTCAGCATCATTCACTGTACTTCCTGGATTTTCTAAATTACGGGACAAGCGCCACAAAGTTGATTTGGGTATATGACTATCTCGCTCGTTAGATGGTCGAAGCCATCTTAAATAATCACCTTTACGTGGCATTAATAACTAATAGTGCTAATATCTGACGAGTAGTCACTACAGCAGAAATATAGGCCAATGCTTGCTTATGTTGCCTGAGCTGGAAACTGGTGATACTAAGTCTGATATGAAGTGAATTGCTAACTAGTTGAAATCAGGGATACAAATTGGCAATATATAGATCTATGATTAATTACTGATCATAAAAAGAGCAGTTAAAACAATTTATAGCCTATCAGAGAAAAAGGAGTTGTTTCAAACGGTCCTAATGTTCAGAATATGTCCTAAAAATGTTTTCTCAATATGATAGGAGACCTAAATCACAGCCGATAGGTGAAATTCACCAAATTACTTGTTCACCAGCAACAGCTGAAAGACAATTATAGGATATTTTATAAATAAAAAGCGCACAGAATGCTTTATAAGTCATTTTAAAGTTTATTGAAATTTGGAAGTTAAATGTTAACCTGACATGTTTCGACTGGTCTTGTCAAAGGTAACCCAGCATGTGAAATTACATTGAAAGATAGACATTTTTTAAGAAGGAGAAAGTTGAGATACAGGTCAACACGCGATAGCATCGGCAGACTGTGAGTCACCCGATTACCATGGCAAGCGAAGATTAATCACATGGTCCTTTTGCTTGCACAGGTTGGGATTATCACGTCTAATAAACAATGCCTCGAGGATACGTAAAATGCGGTCATTGTAAGCGTGGCATACAATCTCAAACTTGCTGATAGGGTCATTCGGAACACTACAGCAACTGAGCACATGTTCATGGTGTAATTGCAGAGCGAGAAATTCCTAAATTGACCATTTAAGAACCACCTGGGTATGTGCTCCCGCGCTCGAACTTTCAGGGGGTCGTGTCGTGACGTCCGTCCAATATAGGTTGATCCACAACCACAACGAAAAGAATAAATAACAGAAGACGTGGCGGCCACTGGCAGACGATCTGTCGGAGAAGCAACAGGAATACAGCTGGTCTTAAAAAATAATTATGGGTTTTGCGGCAGGAGCAAACTTGGCCAGCAGTTCATCGATCGATTTGCGAATGAAAAGACTAGATTTGTCACCATAGAAAGTTAAGTTGACATAAACAGCCTTTCTTTTCAGCGGTGGCAACAGAAACATTATTGATCTCAGTGACTTTATATTGATCGATGAAGTGCTCAGGGATAAGCATTAGACTTCAAAATAACACGAATGGTATTGAATTCTTGGTCTAACATTTCATCAGAACAAATTACGAAGCGCACGAATAAATAGAGAAAGGAGCAAGGCCCTCTTTTATAGGCAATGGGCACGAAACTGTGAAGAGAACTCATGTAAACACCTGAAAAAGTTGGTTTTACGGTGCACTGTGGTACTCACAGTTTCCGTCAGGCATGCGTTGTAATAGAAACATCAAAGAAACGGTAGTCTGGCCCTGCTCTGTCACATTCATAAGTAAAATTTATATGAGGATGAAAGCTATTGAAAATTGTCAAGTAAAGATTCTCCTGCCTCCCTCCCGGCTCCTCACAAAGTGGCGAAACGTTTTTGTCGTCAACATAACGAATAATACACATGACACAAGGAATCACTATGACTAGACAAAACTACTCTCAAGGTTTCCCATGAAAATGTTGGCAAAGAGAGGGCCGAGAGCACTGCCCATGGCTACAACACGTCTACCTGACGGTAAATACTGACCGTCAAATAAAAATAGTTTGCATCACAACATTGCTAGAACACTTTGTAAATAATAGGATTGTTATTATAGGGATAGGCCTGGATCAAGATGAAGGATAAATGATAGTTTTAATATCGGACGAGTTCCTTGTAGCTACTTAACAGCAGGAAATATAGACCAAACTGCTTGCTTCTGTTACTGACATAACAAAAATCTTCACTGGAACCTAAAGTTAGTGACAGGATGGGACTGGATGAAGGTTCAAATTAATGACTGCAACCTATGTACTAAATAGGCAAGTCCAGAAAATCGTGATGGACATACACTCTCAGTTTTATTTTGTAATCGTAGACGTTCGCTAATATTATGCAAAATCAAAAATGATAAGATACAAATAATTGGGTAATATTCTATGCTTTGTTTATTAGTATTTAATATCAGCAACTACCTTTGTACAATGAGTGCAAACTGATCAACTGGTTTCATATGATCGCAGTGCTTATAAAAGAAAGATGCAGTCAACTAACCGAACAGCGTTAATCACTGCTCAGAAAGATTGTTTGAAAATTTTTCGAAACCTATATCACAGAAAGCGGGTCCTGTGAGTAGGGGGTCTAGTAAACAGACAATGGACATAAACCAGGCACTCAACTTCAAAAATAGTGATGAATTTATATTGATGTAAATTCAATCTCTTATATAGTCGCAATAAAATCCTTAATGCTGATGAGTTGCACCTATCAGAAGTCAGTAACTATTAACTCAGTGAATATTGTATCAAGAGCTTAGAGGCATTCGACCACATCAATATGCAATAACTGTAAATGGCTACCGAAACATGTACATATGGCGAACAAAACATGTAAATGGCTACGGGCATGTAATTTGCAATCCAATGCATTGAAAACAATTCATTCAGCTTACATTGCACATGAACTTTTCTTTGCGTCGAATCGTAGTAAAATTGACAAAAATAAGACTGCCTACAACACAAAATAATAGCGTAGTTTTTTGCGCACTCATAACTAAATGTAACAGTGAAATTGTCAAAGAGTAAATGGGCTACAATTGGACTATGTAGCTGTACGAAATATCACGATTTTCATCTCCATTCCAATTAAATTATGTAGATGAGCTGCTGTAGCAAAATTCATTGTTTCTTTAACCCATAAGAAACACTAATAGCATTAAAATATAAAAGCGCTATTGTTTTCATGAGATGAAATGTAATTCTACTTGAAATGGAGCTGCTAATCTCGTCGCAAAGAAGAGGCTACTCTTTGATGTCAGGTCAAAATGTTTTTTCCAATAGATTGCTACTGAATAACATTGTGCATTAGATTGTTGACAGTTTTAAAAAAAAAATCTCGTAAACTAGATGGTGTTTCCTCGTCATGAGATAAAACAAATTATTTTAATAACCAATTTTTAAAGATTTTACAAAGGATAAAACTTACCTGATTTTCAGTACTTGTCCAAAATACAGTTTTCTAGACCAATAGTTTGACTTTGAGGAAGAAAATCGCAAATGAAGAGCGACTGCAGTCACGTTCTCAGCTGCAACTGCCGATGCAGCACGGCACGTCGGATGATAGTGGTTTGGTCACACGAAGAAATTTGATGACTCACTACTTTCACGGCACGGCGCTCAACAGCAATCTTCAACCAAATGGATGGAACTGGTCCGCAGCCTTCTTTGTGATTGTAATAGTGAATGACCATCACTAGCTACGAAGCTCGTGATTCATTTGCTGACGCACGACAGGGTTATGTCAGATTAAATGAGCACAAAAGTGTCGGATGCATAGAGTAGGGATATATAGGTCGGATGGTCGGATGATGTCTGATATCGTAATCGACAAGACGACATGATGAGGTCCATGGACATCGGGATTGTAGCAAATTACGATTCACAATGCAGATATTTTTCGGTTCTGTGATGAATGTGCTGTTCTTGACATTTTCCTTTTTACTTATAGCTTGTTTGATTGCTTCAGTTAAATGGCATAATGCATAATTTCCATTTCATACCTCCATATTCACTCAAATAATGGCATTAGAGTAGGAATATCGTATAGATGTGAACACATGAATAATTTTGGTAAGATTCGAAAATTAGCAAAAAATGTACCTTAAGGAGCTTAATTGAGATTAATATATAATCGCCTCCATGCAAGCAAACGGCATCTGATTATCTAAATTATAGCATGGTATAATGTATAAAAACCGCATGTTTAGCAATTGTCATGATAATTTTCAGTTCTTGAATTGTCATGATAATTATTTGTTCATGATAATGGTCTTATGATAATTCCTAGTTCATGATAATTTTTCATGATAATTTTTGGCTCATGATAATTTTTTCATGATAATGCTTCATGATAATTCTGCGCTTAATGATAATTTTTACAATTTATCATGAGTTCATGATAAATTACAGATAAATTATCATGAACTATTTATTTTTATCATGAATTCATGATAATTCTTATGATCCATTTTCGTACGGGTTGTAAGAGAGTTACGTGATGTTTTCAAACATCTGCTGTGCAGATGACTGAGCTTTGTGACTGATGTGTGATTTTTTGTACCGCCGTTCTGACCACATTGATAAAACGCATGTTTGGCTTTTTACATGACATCTGTTCGAATCTTAGTCAGACCAGATGCGGTTTTGGAAAGTTGGATGACTTAATTTTGTGTCACATCTATGTCAATCTCTCAATAAGTTAATGATTAAACAATAACTTTGGTCTATTAATGTGTCTTAAAGATGTTGAGCAGGCGCAAAGACTGTCGGACAAAAAACGGATCCATTATATATTTTGTGTACTGCCTGGTATGTATTACGTCATATTATAATATAATATCCGTAATATAAATATTATATTTATGTACCATAAAGGAATCCTGCACGCCTTCCAGACTTGGATTATACTTTTGGAAAAAAATCGACAGTAACATGGGTTGAAGAGGTATTCAGCTCTACTGTAGACTTAGCTAAAATAAAAATGATAGGAAAGAAAAACGAGAGTTTTTCAGCGTACATGTATAAAACAGAGAACCGCACGTGCGGTAGTAGAAACAATAAAATAGCGATTGTAGGACTATGGCTGCAGTTCAAATGAAGAACGACTAGGTTCCAATCGAACAAAACTTATCAAATCTCTTCTTTGGAACACTTGATGGCGTGTGGTAATGATCACCGTTTCATGCTAAATTTTCGAAAGCAGCCATTGTTGGTTTATACTTGTGCTGCACAGAGTGAAGAACAACTTCTTTTTGTCAGACTTCATTTCTAGACAACGACCTGTTGGTTCATGACGAATTTGATATGACTGAAAAGAAAAATGTCGAGAGTGTTAAAAAAAATCATGTGAAGTGTTAAGTTGTAGCTGATTTACAACTCACAGTGTAATGTAAACATCCAATTGATGGACTACTTAACAGCCAAATCAGTATTTTGGGTGATGATGCGCATCAACAGTCAAATTTCCGGCTTATCAATAACTCTTGTCTGACACGAAGTAATTTGTATTTTTGCATTCACTGCATGTCCTAGTACTTATTAGAAACAAATAAAGTTTGATGGTAATCTTGATGATTTCCAATCATTTGTATTTGTATTTACAATGTATTACATTGTATGTGCAACGATGTGTAAAAGCAACACATGGAACAAATGGGATTCTAGTTTTAGACGTTTATTAACCCTAGAACGTACAATGAGGTCATTTTGACTCATTTGAGAATTCAAATGTCTACAGAACATCAAATCCTCATTTTTTTCATATGAAACTCACTGACATTTCATGATATGCTCTCAATTATAAATGATAAAATTTCTAGCTCCCAATATCATCTACATTGTAAATCGCTGGATACGAAAATTAAATACAAACACATACCAAGTTTACATACAATTTGAAACCAACATTTGATACGAGATTCTGGTATATATAAAGAAATCTGGTATGTTTTTCATACGAATGGCCATTTACTTTATTTCGTATGTGATTGGTTATGTAAACGATACGAACTATGCTAACTGTGATTGGCTGTTTTACGTTGAAATACGAATTCTTGGTATGTTTTATATACGAGACCCGATGCAAATTGGTATGTGTTTCGTATGAATAGCTTTATGTCATATGGCAAAAAATATGTTATACTGCATACCACTTACAAATAACTTTTTCCAGTAATGCCAGACGTGAATATTTCTTTGTGAAGGTGGGGTTGGTATCTTAACTAGATCTAGATTTGTTGTGGAATTAAAGCCGCATGTCATCTTTGCAACTTGTCTTATAGCATTCACATAAGATTCATAATTAGCTCATTTCCTTGAAACTAAATTGATAAACATCATTTCAATAAAACGATAACTTTTCATGCAACCATGTTGACTTATTATTATCTCAAACATAACTATTTTTGCGTTTCAATGAATTATAATGTGTCTTTATTTTGGATTGATAATATGCTTAGTTCCAAATTTTCATAATGCATAATTGTTGATGGTTGAATACTTACTGATTATTTATGAAATGCCTCGAACTTACATGTATTAAAATAGAATTCAGTATTGTTAGTTTGACTATAAAATGTCATTATCTCACTACTTACAAAGCAGTAGTAGCATTAGTGTGATCTTTATTGACAAAAAGCCTTAAATCAACATACTTTGGACATGATTGATGCTTTCTTTTAACATTGTGCCGGTATGGCTTTAGTATGTAAAGCATACCACACTTGAAATAACATGCGAAAAGCATACAAATATATACCAAGATCATACAGAAATATACCAAAAAAATATTTTGGTATGCATCCTTCGTATGTGATTGGAATTGAGCGATTTACAGTGTATGAAAGGAATTCCAGAAAGTTTACTTACTTTGGACAATGAGGTCATTTTGACTCAAACTGACATTTTCTAATTTTACGTTCAAAATTTCATCGAAAATCAGCTGATGCCCAGCCTAGACCATAGAAGTAGATAATAGTACACTAGAATGGAAGTTTGATATCTTGCCTATGTACAATGATGGCACATGGAAAAATCTATGGTTTGTAGATCAGCTTAGATCTAAAACATTGTATCATAGTCAAACTATTTGCCAAGTTGGTTATGGAAGTTGTTGACATCAAATTACAGGATTTTTATGAAGAGAATTTTAAGTGAGATGGTGGCATTGTCTCGTGTGAAATAGTCTACTATTCCATGGATCAATATACTGCGTCTATTTGTAGCAGTCATTGACAACTATTTTCCAGTTTTTCAACATTGGAATACGAATTGAAATTTGGTTCCCAGAGTCATTATCGGAAGTGGTCGGTGTGCTGTTTGTGAGAACATCTGAAGAATTCAAAGATAAAAATTCTAATTTTTGGATAATTTCCATCTCCGTCTAGCGGTTAAGAAACCTAGCGTTTTTCTGGAATAAACACATCGAACGCTTCTTTAGCGACAGTCATTTTATCAGATACATGAAATGTCCGCTGGAACTTTTCAATTAATCATTGAATGACTTATGTAATTTGTATTTTGGAGGCTCATATTCGAAAGCATGCAAAGGTATTGAAAATTGTTAAAATATATTGAACAGGGGAACCCTTCAAAGTAAAATGAATACTGTAAGATTTCTTGGCGTCTGATTTCAAGCTGGAGCAATGCATGCTCTGTAAATCGACATTACAAGTTGCATATGTGTCTGATTATACTCTTGATTGATTATAGGAGCGATATTTCAAAATGATGAACGTACAGAACGTTTTAAAGGATTTCCTTCTTTGTCATCACGTCGCCGCAGTATTTCGTAAATTCATTATTACTTTTGTGTACATGGTCTTCAGACAAAGGGCAACAATCCAGATCACAAATTGACTTGATAATTTAAAGTGCCAACCAGAAAACAAGAAAACCAGCTCGCAAAATTTGCTTTTTGCCCCAACTAAGTTCCCGGCGTGTGCCATAATTTTCATGCAATTTCCATTCTAGGACTTTCTATGGTATTGTTAATTTCTA